>JARYGA010012933.1:0-48583 GCA_030545235.1 Helianthus tuberosus | reverse complement strand
ACGAGGATCTAGTTGAAGATCATGGATTGTACGGAAAAGTGGTCACGTGTGTTGTATTCATATGTTATAAAGGTTACTTTAACTAAGGATGAACGATGTACTTATTTAAAGAAGTCGTTTAAATCGGTTTTCAAGTATGTTAGAACAGTTATAAAGAAAGAAATTTTAAGACTCGTGTTTCCGCTGCGTCGTTTTAAAGTTAAACGTGTTAGGGTCTTACAAGTTGGTATCAGAGCCCTGGTTTGAGAGAAACCAAGTATGAGGAGGTAAATACTTGAACTCAAACCTGTGTGCTCTTGTGACAAGGAACCTGTATAATCCAAGACTCGATCAAGATCCAATGGTAGAAGCGAATGTAAGTATATACTTAAGCATGCATATAAAGAAAACTAACAATATGTTATGTGTAAGGTAAACATAATTGTTTGGAGAGGATGACCCGCGGATGTTGTCTAGGACCGACACCAAGGCATGTAATAAGACAAATTGACCCCAGGTACATAAATTCAATACGTGGGTACATGTAATGGTAAAACCTATAGAGGGAAGGAAAATTTTAAATGAAAGACAATGATGATATAGTAATAAAGTTTTGAAAATGTTACACGTGCCGAAACCTAATTCTTTGGACATAAGGTGATGATTACATGAAGGCACGAAACTAGTATGTGGATTGCGTACCTGGCCAGTACGAAGAAACATATGACGTTCATGAGACCGTGATAATTGTTGCAGGTATGTCCGGTAGAATTGGGTACTAGGTGGATGTGTGGGTGAAAGGAGTAGTAAGACTCTCAAGAAATTGAGAGTACTAACTACAAAGGAAAAGTATGAATGATATGTTTGAATCCGCGAGACGGATTCAAAACATAGAAGTAATGAAAAGTATGAATGTTATGTTTGAATCTGCGAGACGGATTCGAAACATAGAAGTAATGAAAAGTATGAATGATATGTATGAATCCGCGAGACGGATTCAAAACATAGAAGGAATGAAAGGTATGAATGATATGTATAAATCCGAGAGACGGATTCAAAACATAGAAGTAATGAAACGTATGAATGATATGTATGAATCCGCGAGACGGATTCAAAACATAGAAGGAATTAAAGGTATGAATGATATGTATGAATCCGAGAGACGGATTCAAAACATAGAAGTAATGAAAAGTATGAATGATATGTATGAATCCGCGAGACGGATTCAAAACATAGAAGGAATGAAAGGTGTGAATGATACGTTTGAATCCGCGAGACGGATTTAAAAACATAAAAAGGATGAAATTAACCTATGTAAGAATGTGTTGACCATTTGACCATGATTGAGTCAAACGGGTCATATAAGTAAGTATAAAGTAAATGGCGATTGTATGACAAAAGAATGGCCGTAATTGGCACGCAAACCTAAATTTTATTTGAAAGAAAGAAGTATTGAATAAATCACGTGTTAGATGTGTTAGTAATTGACTTTTGGGAGTCGGAATGAATGACGGGCTACGACCCGGACAATGACTTAAGCATGTACGAGAAGGGTAGGTTTTGGCTCGAATACTGAAATGATGTAATAAAGTTTTTACAAGTAAGCATGAATGGAAAGAAGTACGAATGTGTATTTCAATACATCCACGATAGGTAAGGAATGTTAATTTGACCTTGAAAAGTCAAACTGCAAAAAGTTGGCGAAATAACTAACAAAATGGAAGAATTGCATGTAACAAACGGAATGTGTGTTATGTGTTAGCGTGTACGTAAGAAATTTATGAAAGAATCACAGGTGAACCGACATCATGTAAAATGCAAATATGAAATAATATGAGCTAACTGTTAATTTTTCAGATAAGAATGGTGAAATTCTTGGTATGATGATAGTAGTGGAGCTGATGGAAGGATGCTCACGAGTGGGAGCATATTACACGGGTGAATGAGATCAATTATGGAATGGAGGGTACCTATAAAGAAGCGGATTGGTCCGACTTACGGATCACTAATCTAGGCAATGAAGACGAGGATAATTATGGGATGGTATGAAATGTTCGACTTGTAATGGTCAGCAAAAGAAAGTATTTAGGATGCTCAGACTCAAACCGAAAGTTGGCAAGATGGTGTGTGCTCGACCCGAGGCGCGAAACAAGTAAGTGCATTTAGAATTTAGAATCCTTGCATAATGAATGATTATGTTACGGGATAGTTACGGAATGTTACGAGATAATACGGGATGGTTACGGAATGTTACGGAAAGATATGGGCTGATACGGGACATTTCGGAATGTTTTGGGTCAGTTTGGGTTGGAACGGGGCTTGAAAACGGGTTAGACAGGCAAAAACAACGCAAAACAGCGTCAGCAACACAGGGGAGGTGTCGCCGACGCCCCCAGGTGCGTCGCCGACGCTGCACATGTTCCTGACGCCCTAAATCATTGCCTACGGCACTTTTCAGCCGACGCCACTTTTTAAGTGGCGTCACCGACGAGTCAACCAGGCGTCGCCGACGCTGAGCTCTGCTCCTGTCCGTAAATATTTTCAGTTTTTCTTATTTTGGACCCCTGTACTTCCCGAAAGCCTATATTACCTCCCCAGTAAGCTTTTACAAGGCATGATAAGCTAATTAGAATTGAAAAAGAAACCAATGAATGATAGGAGTCATTAAGAGGAAGATTTAAAGGCCTTGAATGAAAATTTAGACTAATTGGTTAAACGCTCGTATGGTGCTCTTGCACGACATACCGGGTTAGTATAATAGGTAGTGCATGCAAAGAGCTAACAATAAAGTGATGCGAATGATTAAATTGAGGCTAGACTTAAAGTTTCTAGTAGTTCAAGTGACGGTAGAAATGTAGATTGATGCTTAATCCTCGTGATGAGTATGGATAAGTGAGTATGAAAATGGTAGTTATGTTAGTGTATTAATATCTGAATGTCTACGGTAATGCGTACTATTATATGCTCACCCCCATGAGGATATGAAAGAAAATAGGAGCAACGTTAGTAATGGAATGTGGTGGTTTGCTCTAGATAAGCGGGAATGAAATAATAATTATCCATTGATAACGTTTAATTCAAATGAATGATAGTAAAATTGAGTAAGTAAATGGTCCAAATTATTATGTGTTAGTGAAAGTACCTAGAAAGGATGCAATAAAACTCCAGATATAAATGAAACCATTTGAACTAATACTAGCGGTGAAATGTATTAGTAGGATAATATGAACACCGTTTTCCTGTAATGTAAAACATGGTATTGAACTTTTTAGATTAATGCAAGTTTGCACACTTTAGATAAGTACGATAATGCGATGAGTTGAAAATTTAAAAAGATAAGTGATAAAGTACGGAAATGTGAAGTATGGGTAGTTGACTTGTTACGAACGGGTCAAGGTGATGTAGAAAACATAATAAAGGAATTGTATAAATAAGTGACTCGTTGTAAAGGGTCGCAATGGATGAAATTATGATGATAATGAAATGGTAGGCATTGACCAGTTATGGACGGGTCGAATAAGACAACGCATAATGGGAATGGTAATAGTCAAAACCTTGACCCTTTATGAACGGGTTGGATGGACTATACGTTTGTTTTTAAAGAAATAATGTACTTAAAACTAGGACAATACTAATGAATAAATCGATATGATGAAACAGGTTTCGGGGACGAAACCTTCTTTAAGAGGGGTAGACTTGTAACACCCCAAAATTTTGTAAGTCATAATATAATATTTTTATATTATGTTGACGCAATTAGAAAAGAAAACGGTGAATATAATTTTACCATATGTAAGTAAATAAAATACTAGTAAGTAAATTATTGTGAATAAACCAAGTAAAAATATGGTGTGATACATGGCATGCTATGAAAGGTTAAGGGCTAAATATGTTAAATGGAAAGAAGATATTATGACTAAACAAAAGTGCATGAAATTGACTAAGGTATATGTGTGTGTGTCGTGAGATAGAGAAGGGGGAGAGGGTTCAACCTAACTAACAAGAACACACTCAATTTCAGCAAATTGATGATGATTTTAGGCTGGAAATCATTGCATGAAGCATAATCCATGTTATCTTAGTTGTTCCTAACTTAAGGTAAGTCACAATTTGTGAAATGATGAACATTGATGAAATGGGTCTTTGATTAATCCGTGTATATATGCCAAATTAGGATGGTAAGAGGCTATAATCATCATATGAGACTTGAATTATGCATGAAATTCGGATTAATTTGATGTTATTATGTAAACCCACTTGTAGGTAATAATGTCATGGGAATGTTGATGAATTATGTGTTATACTAGTTGTAGTTTGATGTGTGAAGTTAATTGTTGAATGTGATGTTATATAAATCTGATTTTGAAAGGAGATTAGGTGAAAATGATGAATGTGATGATCTTGATAAGAATTTGGTATGATTGTGCACAAGTTACTTGTACACTATGCTTGGAAAGTAGTACGCACACCAAGTGTTCGATAAAATGCCTAATATAGGTTAGTATGTGCTATCACTTGTAAGGAATGCTAATTAAGTAGTAATGAAGATGATCATGTATTATAAGTATGAAAAGTGCTTAGTTATGAGTGTGTGTATGCTAATTGTGTTATGAATGTGACGACATGTACGATTAGGAGTCATGTCAACATGGACATAAATATGGAAGGACAACGGGTCAAAGGTAAACACGGAAGCTATGCACGAACTCGAATGCACGAGGTAAGTAAACTCCCGGACTCCCTCTTTAGTAGTAAAAGAGATTAATTGTATGATAATTGTTAGAAGCTATGTTGAAATGCGTTATTGATAATTATATCAAGTAAGTAGTATTAAGTAAGTGATTTCCAACTCACTTCTTAGTAAGCATAGAGAGTTTTGATATCTATGAATGTGGGGAATCGTGTAAGATTGTGTAATAAATGGGAGTACTAAGGTAAGTATTGTTGTAGCGGGTCGAAAGAAGTTGATTAGGTCGGAAACAACTTGGTAAAATCAAATGTGTCAAAATCGAGAAAGCATGATAAAAGTATAGATTTGATTATGGGGACATGGGGTAAAGTGTTAGAATAATTTGGGGGCTTGGAATAATGTTATATTATGATTTGGGAATCTTGGGATGCGCAAACGGGGGCCAAAACGTCGAAAAGAACGAAATCCGGGCGCCGGTGCTGCAGGGGCGGCGTCCCAGACGCTGGTAGCAGCGTCGCCGACGCTGGTCTGCAGCTGGCCGACGCCTTAAGTTGCTGTCTACGCGACAGCCGACGCCAGCAGCACCGTTTCTTCGTTTTTTTTATCCCGGACCCTGTAATCTCATTCCTAAGCCCCATTAAACTTCCATAACGTACCCCAACCTTACCAAATAGTTTTTGTGAGGTGCGGGTGAGTATAGAACTCATTTTTAAAAGTTTCCGAAATGCACACCAAACTCATTAAAGAGTGTTTATGCGATGCGAGTAAAAAGGGAACGTGTAGGCAAGTACGTGTGAGAATAAAATAAGTATGTAAGCCTTGTATGCATGGATTTAGTTGCATGTTGGTAAATGGAAATCATGGGTAAACATGAATAGAAATAAGTATGTACGTAGACTAGTGTGTACGAGACTTATACATGTGTATAAATGTTTTTGGTTAAGATTGTTAGAATGAATATGTAAGCATGTAAGTTGTATGAAAGAGTTTGGTTAGGGAGGTATGCATGTATTAAGTAGGATTATTATCTTTTAAGGAGTTGGGTTAGATAAGACGCATGCCTGTTAATAAACCAATTGTTTCCGAATGAGTGAGATTCGTATGAAGGTATGTATGGTTTTAATATATATGAGTATTGATGATACTAACTGAGTTATCTATGAGAATGAAATGGAAGTGCAGGCATGTAAGTGTTGGGCTCTCAACGATTGGAGGCCCGGTGTAAAGAACGAATTCGGAGGAACATCTTAATGGAGTAGAATACACAGATAGAATGCTATGATTGTTTATATATTCATTAATTATGTATGGTGTCACCATTTACTTATGTGTTAGTTATATATGGTGACCGCAGGTTATTCGGGTCATTATTATCATCATGAGGGACAAGTGGACGAGGATCTAGTTGAAGATCATGGATTGTACGGAAAAATGGTCACGTGGGTTGTATTCATATGTTATAAATGTTACTTTAACTAAGGATGAACGATGTACTTATTTAAAGAAGTCATTTAAATCGGTTTTCAAGTTTGTTAGAACAGTTATAAAGAAAGAAATTTTAATACTCGTATTTCCGCTGCGTCGTTTTAAAGTTAAACGTGTTAGGGTCTTACAATACTAACTTCCCTCACACCGACGATTCTATACCTAGCCCGATTCCACAAACGCCCATCAACCTTTCACAAATGTCTATCAACCTTTCCCAAACCGAAACCGTCCCCGAAACTCAACCCCCCATCGATGGTCCTTCCGCATCCAAACCCATCAAGAAGAGAAGTCACAAGAAAAAAACCGAGGCCGAGAAAGCACTTGAAAGCGCCAAACGAAAACAACAAAGATGGGTCCTTAAAGAAGAACTTGCATTGGAGAGGGCTTGGGTTCAGAAATCTCTAAATCCAACTTTAGGTATTTTTAATATTTATGTTTTTTTATATAACTTTGTAATATATTAAAATTTGTTTTTTTTTTAAATGGGAAATTCTCAACATAGAAACCATTTGTGGGACGCGATCAATAAAGCATTCCATGAAGAAATGGAAAGGGAGCTTTATCGTGAAAATGATAGCTTATCCTCGAAGTGGACCGAGATAAGCGGGCAACTCACCAAATTTAGTGGTTATTTACATAAGGCAAAGCAAAACCTAAAAAGTGGTGAAACCGAAGCCGACTTTGTGACAAACGCATTGGTTACATACAAAACGAATGTGGGGAGCGACTTCCGTTTCATGCATTGTTGGGACGTTTGTAAGTTCCATACCAAGTGGTCAAATATCCCCAGTGGTAGCGAAACTAACACGTCTTCCAAAAGGTCAAGGACACCCTCGTCCCAAGCCCAATCGGATGCACGAGATCAAGAGTTGGAGGACTTTGTGGATGATTCGTCAAACCGGCCAGAATACGGAAGAGATGCCGCAAAAAGGCGCGCTCAAAAATCAAGATCGGGTACTCCATCGCCTTCAGTTGGGAGTTCGGGCTCGCGTAGAGGAGTATACAACGATTAGTTGGAAGACATTGCATGCAAGTTAGATACATTCAACGGATTCCAACAACAAAGGTCCGAAATTTGGAAGAACAAAGAAGCTAGGGATGCCCTGAAACAAAGACGAGATGATATGAAATTTCTAGCCCAACCCATCGATCACCTATCTGGTGAAGAGTTGGAACTAATGTTGAAGACGAGAGAAGAGATAAAGAAAAAATATTACAAGCAATAGGAATTTTTTTATATAATTTTCTTTATTTAAAAAACATTAGTAAAAAATTTAAATTTGTTTTAAAATATAAATATTGCAGTTTGGGCTAGCCAGGCCCCAAACCCCCGCCCCACCATACCGTCTTCAATGTGGGTCAGCCCAGCCAAAACCCACCCAAGCCACGTGTCAACCCATGCCCCAAACCCCCGTCCCACCATACCCCACGGTCTTATATCCTGACCCTTTATAACTAATCATTTAAAACATATTGTTGACTTTTAAATCAACTATTCTCCACGAATTTTAAACAGTTATAACTTTCTCATTCGTTAATTAGTGCTAATACCCGCGAACTTTGCGGATTGGACATAATAGTATGTTTGCAAGGTATTGACAAAGAACGGTATATGTTTATATGATCATACTCTATGTTTATTTGTTCTAGTGCTAATACCCATGAATTCACAGGGGCAAAATAAATAATACGTTCTAAAAGAAAAAAATAATAGTTAGCGTATTTTGAAAAGTTTAAATACTATTTAATATACAAAGCTGAAAGTCTATTTTTAATCAAAGATGTTCTTTCTGAACTCAACTACGAATAAGAATCAAAGATGGTTTTTTTTTTTTTAAATTCACGTGTCCACCATACATAAAGAATATAAAAATTCTTACAAAAGACTTCTATAAATTACCAATAAATTATGAGATAAATGGTCACCCATTGGCTGCCATAAGTTCAAGAGCAAAGTTGCATGAAACCAACAAAACAAATACCAATCCTACATTAACCTGGAACTGAACTTTTAATAATCATTTTAAGTATACAACATCACTCAAAAAATCTGCATTCATTCTGTGTTTCATTTCTAGAAAATGTAAGTATGCATCTTGATAACTTTAATTTGATCAAAACATCTATATCTCAATTTTAAATATTTTTTCTTCAAAGAACCACGAAATATCCAAGAACGTAAAACCAAATAAATAAACAATTGTCGAGGATGGAATAATGTTGGTGAGCATCATGTGCCCCTTTTGCAAATAATCCAAGACAGTAAGTAAAAACCTAGTCTTGAATCTTAATAATTGTAAATTTGTAAGTTTGAATTTTGTCTAATTATGGGATGCGGGCCATTAACAAAGTATATGTGTCTTGTGTAGTGGCAATTTCAACCCATTTGGAAAAAAATACATAGCGTATCAATCAATTGTGTATTAACAAAAAAAATTGAAAGTAAATAAATATTATAATAATAAGTATATAGGATGTGTACGCGCTAGTGAATTCAACCCGCTAATCCAAAATCCATCAACCCGCTAATCAATATTCAATTGGCAAATACACAACACAATTTATATTTATATATATTATATTTACTTTAAATCATGTACCTGAATATTGGGCATTCTTATTGTGGCTGCACTAACACAATTTACACTACTTGAAGTTACATAACCAGTTGACATAAAATCATTGTGTACCTCTTTCGAATCCCTAAATCCCTGGATGACGTTCAAAGGGTCTTCGCTGACGTCGTGATATTCCAGCCTTTGTTCTCTACAAAAAAGGAAACTGTTAGCCTCGTCACGGGGGACCCCGGGAGGGGGATCCGTGACCAAGCTCCGGCGTGAGATTAAGTAAACTTACCGAGAATAAAAGAGAAGCTTATTCCGACGAGGGTAATCGCCGGAATATCCTCTGTGGTGTGGATCTTTTAGGAATCAGTTATAAATGTGGGTATTTAATGTGGGGGAATCATGGTCGGAATAAATGAGGGTATGAAGCACTAAGTGAGTTACCTTGGTCCCGGAAGCAAACCCTTTTACCTCCCTTATATAGAAGAGATAGCTTATCTTCATGATGGAGTGATACCGAGGAGATCTAACGGTCTCTGGCCATCTTTGGGGGACTCAGACACGTGTCTGAGCCCCAACGGCAAGATCGTTGGCTTCATTTAATGAGGCCAGCTCGGAAGTACTATGTTGCCGGCGATCCTTTCCTTATCAGACAGTCATTAAATGCCCATGCAATATCTTTGGATCCTTTTCTTTATTTTTCCCGCTCATTTAGTATGTATGAGTCCCTTAAGAGATAAGTATTGTCATTGGGCCTTAATTGTTGGGCCTACATGATAGAAGCCCAAGACGGGTCAAGTTTGGCAACCAGTTGGCCCGTCGTCAAGTCATCTTTAGTCCCTGGTTCTGAGATTCGAATCTCATGATCCGGGGCTGAGTCATAATTGCTAGTGAAGGTAGACTTCTTGGGCTATGAATGTGGGCCCACCCTTTGCTAATAATTACGCGCCTCCCTCGTTTCCCGAGAGCCATCAGATGTCAGAAATCAACGGCTGGGGTTTAATCCCTTTAATACACGTGCTCCGGGTAGTTTTAAATTTTGAAAAGTTGTGATGTGACGGTTTCTTCCCCTCGTGTCAGTTATCCTCTTTAAAACCCTTGCCGCCCCTCTATTTCTCTTTAATTTCCACCATTTCCCTTCACACTTGCCCCTTTTCTCTCTTGTACTATAATTCTCCGATCACCGTTCTGCCTTGCAATGAGCCGTACTGGCCGTTCCTCGATTCACTCCGTCTTGACGGCGAGAGACCTGGAATCCTTTGTTGAGGCTTACAAGATTCCAGAACGTTTTTCCCCAACTCTGCCTGGGCCTGATGATTCAGCGGAGTGTACCCCTGACTGGATTGTCATCTATACTTTGTTATTTTCTTCTTGTGGTGTTCGTTACCCGCTCTCGGCTTTCAAAGTGGATCTGTTGCGGCATTTCAGGGTTCATTTTTCACAACTACACCCCCTGGGGTTCATGAGGGTTGTGCATTTTGAACTGTCGTGTGTGGCAATTTCTGGTGAACCATCGAGTCCTCTGTTTTGTATGTTCTATAAGTTGATCTCGGATAGGGATTGGTTTACTTTTTCCAAACGGAAGGACAGTATATCCCTTCCATGTTACTCTTTCATGCCTACCTCTACTTATCCCAAGGAGTGGAAAAGTCGGTTCATCTTCGTCTCGGCCGCTATGATATCGGAATCGCCACCGCTGAGGGATGAAAAAGCGGTTATTAAAGACAGCATCCCGGTTTTATCTGTCGATGAGATCGTCCAATGGAAATGGATGCATGAGAATCCCACAAGGGCTTTCATTTTCCCCGAGGGGGTCTTGGCTATAGGGGGATTGTCACACCCCCAAAATCCACAAGCGGAGTATCACCGCATGGAGGCGTGACTGACCAGCATCAAGCCACCAATCATATTAAACATAGCATGTAAATAAATATAAAACCCAACACAATATAATTGGTGTCCAAACAAAACGTAGTTTAAGTTGTAAGCGGAAGCATAATGTTTAAAACCAAAGTATAAGTTCAAACATATCAAATGTTTAACATGGCATATGACTATCCATGTCCCACAACGACTACGCCTCCTTGTGCAAGCTCCATATATATACCTAACGACCTGCAAGGCATGTAACAACGAGTCAACAACAAAGTTGAGTGGGTTCACAGTTGGTGTTCAATGATAAACTGTTTCAAAAACCATGAGATCATTTGTAAGTCTTAAGTTAACCGTTTTACCCTGTTTCCCAAACATATCCATAATCAGTGGGGGCTTCCCCATGTGAACCACTAGACCCGTTTACCATATCGACCACTGACTAAAGTAAGTTGGTGCCCTGACGTCAATGTCTATCATCATTGACTAGTGCCCAGATCCATTAGTTCACGCCCGTCCTCTGCGGCACGGTGTGAGGCTTTTCAAACCTAAATAGCGCTATCTAACTAATGAGCCGCTCGCCATTGGCTCGATGATTAAGTCAATATAAAAAGGAGGGACTTCATGATAGAGAGTTTTGGTCTAGTATCCGTGTTGTCACCCTTCAGTAAAGAGGGTGTGTACGAAATCCCCAAACCAGGAGATTACGCAGGTTCCGATTATATTCTTATCACGTGTTGTCACCCTTCAATAAAGAGGGTGTGTACGTGTCCCAATCCAGGAGATCATGCAGTTTCAGTTTAAATCCTTTACCCATTCCCAACCCTTGGGAATCCCATGCATTGTGGAAGGTGTGAACTCACCTTGGTTTGCTCGGTATGCTACATTACGCGCTCACAAATAATCAGTCAAGGCCTATAGTACGCACGTGTACACAATCAGTTTTCGTTCGTAATGACTCGCATGCAAATCTAATGTCACATAGTGTGCTTGGCAGTTAACATCATGTATCACGTAAGCAGTTAATCAAATTCATACAATTCATGCTTCACATAATTGTCTTTCTCAGTTTATTCTAACATGGTTATCCATCAACATACTTAACAGAGTTAGCAGGCTTAACAGAGTTAACATACTTAACAAAGTTAACAGACTTAACAGAATTAACATACTTAACAGAATTGGTAAACCTAACAGAGTTAATAAACTAACAGAGTTAATAAACTAACAGAGTTAATGTCCAGAACACTCGACGAAATCACATATGGCGAAATCACAATTTGGCGAAAACCCTTTTCTGGCGAAAACCCTTTAGGCGACGAAATCCCAAGGGTTTTCATCGACTTGAAGTATGGCGAAAACACCTAGTGTTTTCGTCTGGTCCTGTGTTTTCGTCGGGACAGTGATTTCGTCTGGGTAGGGTTTTCATCATCAACAATGTTTCATCTTTACCATTAATCATACAATTGTTATCCAATCATAATAATCATTAATACTACTAATCATCATAACAAAAGCATCACAGTACCGAACATCTAACATGAACCCTAATTATGTATATACCAAATCGATTAACATAACGCATCACATAACCGAACATCATTAGTATGGTAGCATGCTTTCGTACTATGATCACGTCAATATCATTCAAGATTAAGCATTCAATTATGTCAATCCTAGAAGCCTAAATCCATATTATGTTTCGCATAAAGTTATGTAACCGATGAATCAAACATACTAAAATCGAGAACATCATAAACATACATTAGGAACTGCAGTTAAACTAAATGTAGAAAACACTAACCGAACGAAGAATTATCAAATCAGAAGGATCTGGCTTCGAATGAGAGGAGGGCAGCCGTCAGGTTTCAAAGGAGAGCGAGAGAGAGGGTGAGAGGTGATTAGGGTTTGCCACTTACAGTTTTCGCGTGAAGGTTAAGATCAAAACACTATAACCGATCACTACTGGGCCGAAGCCCATTTGTTTTCGCCGGCCTGCTTCTTGACAAAAACACTAAAGTGTTTTCGCCAAGGTGTGTTTTCGTCCAGGGGTGGGGTGTTTTCGGGTGGGTGATTTCGTCGAGCAGGCTAATGGCGAAATCCCCCCCTTGGTTTTTGTCATGAACACTAAATTATGTGTATATATATATATATATATATATATATATTAATAGCGCATCAAATAATTCACCAAGTTCATGTTTAACCTTAAACCAATTATCACTAAACAACAATTTACAATCAAATAATCAGGTGCACATAATAGAACGCAACGAATTAAGAAAACGTAGTTGTGAGGAAAGACCTTGAAAACTCGGGTTGTCACATTATTCCCAACTTGAAAGAAATTTCGTCCCGAAATTTAGCACGTGGTTACTGAGGAAGCTAGTTGTGTTGCGTTGTTTCCTGGTTTTCCTGGGGTGTCACATCATCCCCCCTGTTGGTTTGGAATTTCGTCCTGAAATTCTGTAGTAGCTTCGGCCTCAGTAGTGGTTGCGCTGTTCTCGAACAACTGGGGATACTTGAGTTTCGTTTGGTCTTCTCATTCCCAGGTGAACTCTAGGCCATGATGGGAGTTCCAACGAACCCGAACAAGAGGTATTCTGGTGCGCTTGAGAACCTTAACGTCTCGATCTGTGATTTCAATTGGTTCCTCGACGAATCGCAACTGATCATCGATTGTGAGCTCCTTCAAAGGAACTATAAGGGTCTCATCTGACAGACACTTCTTCAGATTTGACACGTGAAATACGTTGTGAACTCCACTGAGTTCTTCAGGTAGATTCAACTTGTAGGCGACTTTGCCAATTTTCTCAATGATCTCGAACGGTCCAACATAACGCGGATTGAGTTTGCCTCGTTTGCCAAAACGAACTACACCTTTCCAAGGTAAGACTTTAAGTAGCACTTGATCCCCAACCTGGAACTCAAGTGGTTTCCTGCGCTTATCAGCGTAGCTTTTCTGATGGTCACGAGCTATCGCCATTCGTTGTCGTATCTGAGCAATCTTCTCAGTTGTGTCTACCACAAGTTCTGGACCTGTGATTTGGCTGTCACCAACTTATGCCCAGCAAAGCGGTGATCGGCATTTACGTCCATACAATGCCTCAAATGGAGCGGCCTGAATACTGGTGTGAGAACTGTTGTTATACGAAAACTCCACCAACGGGAGATGTTTTTCCCAGCCGTTACCAAAATCAATCACACATGCCCTAAGCATGTCTTTAAGGGTTTGGATGGTGCGTTCAGACTGCCCATCTATTTGCGGATGATATGCTGTGCTCATGTCTAGACGTGAGCCAAAGGACTTGTGCATTGCTTGCCACAGTTCAGAAGTAAAACGTGTGTCACGATTGAAAATAATAGAGGTTGGCACCCCGTGCCTCGAAACCACTTCCTTTAAGTAAACGTCTGCTAAAGTAGAAAACCTGTTCGTTTCTTTGATAGCCAAAAAGTGTGCAGACTTAGTCAATCGATCCACTATCACCCAAATAGTGTCATTTCCGCGTTGAGATCTAGGTAGGCCAGTAACGAAATCCATGGAAATTTGCTCACATTTCCATGTCGGGATCGCTGGTTGTTGGAGTAGGCCTGATGGTTTCTGGTATTCAGTCTTGACTCTCGCACAAGTCAAACATTTGCTGACGTAAGTTGCTATGTTGGCTTTCATGCTAAGCCACCAGTATGTAGTCTTTAAGTCGTGATACATCTTATCCGAACCAGGATGTACTGAGTAACGAGACTTATGTGCTTCATCCATCACCGGTTCGCGTAAATTTCCATAAAGTGGAACCCAGATGCGCCCGTTTACATAGTAGGCACCGTCTTCCTTTTGCTCTAATCGTTTCCTCGATCCTCGTAGAGACTCAGCCCTGATATTCTCCGCTTTCAATGCTTCAACCTGAGCATCTCATATCTGAGTAGGAAGACTAGATTGGATGGCAAGTTGTTACGCTCGAACTCGCTTAGGTGTAGTCTCCTTTCGACTGAGGGCGTCGGCCACGACATTGGCCTTGCTCGGATAGTACTTGATCGCGCATTCGTAATCATTCAAGAGCTCGACCCATCGACGTTGTCGCATGTTTAACTCCTTTTGCTTGAAGATATGTTCGAGACTCCTGTGGTCGGTGTAAATGGTGCACTTGGTACCGTACAGGTAATGTCTCCATATCTTAAGTGCAAAGACAACAGCTCACAGCTCCAGATCATGAGTAGTGTAGTTCCTTTCGTGAACCTTAAGTTCGCGTGATGCGTAGGCAATGACCTTGTCACGTTGCATCAACACGCAACCAAGTCCTTGGATGGATGCGTCGCAATAAACCACAAAATCTTCTGTGCCTTCAGGCAATGAGAGGATAGGCGCGCTGCAAAGTCTATTCTTTAAGTGTTGAAATGCAGATTCCTGTGCATCACCACAACGATAAGTGACGCCCTTCTGGGTTAGTGAGGTGAGAGGTTGTGCAATCTTGGAGAAATCCTTGATGAACCTTCTGTAGTAGCCAGCCAAACCAAAGAATTGGCGGATTTCTATTGGTGTACGGGGTGCAGGCCAGTATTTGATCGAATCAACCTTGGATGGATCAATATGGATCCCATCCTTGTTTACCACGTGGCCTAGGAAATGGACTTCGCGAAGCCAAAAGTCGCATTTTGAAAATTTAGCGTACAACTGTTCTGTTCGAAGGAGTTCCAAAATAAGCCGTAGATGGTGCTCGTGCTCCTCCTGACTCTTAGAATAGATCAGGATGTCGTCGATGAATACAATAACAAACTTATCCAGATAGGGCTTGCACACTCTGTTCATAAGATCCATGAAGATCGCAGGTGCGTTCATCAGTCCAAAAGGCATAACCAGAAACTCGTAATGCCCATACCGAGTCCTGAATGCTGTCTTAGAGATATCCTCATCTCGGACTCTCAGTTGATGGTAGCCTGACCTCAGGTCAATCTTCGAGTAATAGCTCGACCCTTGCAACTGGTCGAATAAGTCGATGATGCGTGGAAGAGGATAACGATTCTTCACGGTCACCTTGTTGAGTTCGCGGTAGTCAATACACATTCTGAAGGTACCGTCTTTCTTTTTCACAAATAATACTGGAGCTCCCCAAGGCGAAGAGCTAGGACGAATAAAACCCTTGTCCAGGAGTTCTTGTAGTTGCGTGGACAGTTCTTCCAGTTCTGATGGAGCTAAACGATAAGGTGCTTGAGCTATGGGCACTGCTCCTGGAGCTAGCTCGATTTGAAATTCAACTTGATGATGAGGCGGAAGACCAGGTAATTCCTCAGGGAATACCTCAGGAAAGTCACGTACAATCGGAATATCTTCTATCTTCTTCTCTTTCGTTGAGGTGTCAGTAACGAGGGCTAAAATAGCAGTGTGGCCCTTTCGTAAACACTTTTGGGCCTTAAGAAAAGAAATGATGCCCACAACAGCACCACTCTTGTCGCCATGAATCACTAAAGGTTCTCCATTTGAATGAGGAATGCGAACGATCTTCTCCTTGCAAAGGATCTCTTCTTGATGTTGAGATAACCAATCCATACCAATAACGATGTCGAAACTACCAAGAACGATGGGAATAAGATCGATAGAGAAGGTCTGACCAGCTAAAACGAGGTTACAACCCTTAACTATGTGTGTGGCTTCAAGACTTTTACCGTTTGCTAGCTCTACCATGTGCTTGGTGTTCAAAAGTGTTGGGACGCGCTTAAGCATTTGACCAATTTTTAGGGACACATAACTAGTATCGGCACCCGAATCAAATAAAACAGTTACAAAGAAATCATCCAAAAGAAACTTACCCATCACCACGTTGGGATCGTTCCTCGCGTCACCCTGACCAATCACAAAAGCTCGACCCCTGGCACCATTGCCACCATTGTTTCCCCCATTAGTGTTTTCGTTTCCCTGATTGTTGTTGTTGTTGTTGTTCTGTCTCTGATTCAGCTGAGGACAGTCTCTTTTGAAATAGCCTTTAGCACCACACTGAAAGCATCCTTTGTTGTTACCCTGCTGCTGTTGCTGCTGACGCTGATTCTGTGGAGCTTGCTGCTGGTTCTGTCATCGCTGATTTGCAGGGTAGAGACTCCTGCAATCCTTGGCCGCATGGCCAGGTTTGTTGCACCTCTGATAAGTTCCCTTAGTACATGGTCTGCTATGATGGAAACCACATTGATTGCATTTGGGGTGGTTCCCCTTGTATCCACTCTGCCCTTGACTACCAGAAGATTGTTGACCAGGGCTCTTGTAGTCATCAGTCTTTCGCTGCTGAGACTAAGACTGAGCTGATGTTGAACCCTTGCTTGAGACTCCATCCCATTTGCGCTTGTTGTCGCTGGGGGCATCAGAACTAGTAGTAGTAGTACCAATACGCTTGGGCAGCCTGTTCTGCTCGACTGCCTGATCAGTGAGACAATGAGCCAAACGAATAAATTGTTGAATAGTGGCGAGGTTTGCTGCAGTCACATGACTCTGGATCTCTGGCACTAAACCCTTAAGGTACAGCTCGATATGCTTGATAGGAGGATCCACCATAGTAGGACACAAGATAGCCAGTTTGTTTGATCTCTTCGTATACGCTTTGATTTCCGACCCCGTCATCTTTTAGTTGAAGAACTCTACTTCTAGCTTGTAGATGTCATCACGGTTGCAGTATTCCTCCTTGATCAAATCCTTGAAGTCATTCCATGGGATGGCATTAGCAGTAACTATCCCTAGCATTTGGACCTGAGCGTTCCACCACGTGAGCGCTACACCTTCAAGAGTACCAGTAGCATATTTCACCCTACGAGCCTCAGGGCATTCACACATCTCGAAATCAGATTCCAGCTTCTCGAACCAGTGGAGGAGGCCTACAACTCCTTCAGTGCCTTTGAAAGTAGTAGGTCGGCAGTCCATAAAAGTTTTGAAAGTACACACAGGAGGCTGAGCTGGTTGACCTCCTGCCTGAGCAGCAGCGAGTGCTGCAACAACTTGTTCATTGATTAGAGCCATCAGCTGGGCTTGAGTTAGGTTGATTCGTCCACTCATGATCTTCACAATAAAGAGAGCATGGGTGAGTAAAGTGTCGTGACAATGTGTAAGTGTGGAGTGACAGAAGAGGGTAAGCACACAATGTTTCGAACAGCAGATATGGTGTTGGCTAAGCATACCATGAACAATGTACTATGTAACTAACAAGTAGGCAATATAACCATAAATCATATCACCTATAGTGTTGAGTCTTGCACGCGGAGTGAAGCGTCGTTGTGGATCGTTGAGCACTATACAGGTTATAGTCTGGTTTTAACAAAAAGCTTTTCCCCTTTTTAAAAACAAGTTCACTATAACCAATGGCTCTGATACCATGTGACACCTGTGTCACTCCAACCATCAATCAAATGCCAAACCAATGAAATATTGTATTTCATACTTGGGATTTGTAAAAATATGTGTATTGATTGCATATATCAACTCTTGTTCGATTTCAAGCTCTAAATCGCTTTCTGGAAGGTTATACACGCACTGATGCGTAAATATAACCAGTTTAATGCAACGAACACTCCGAAATAGTGAAATAGGCTTAACATACCTTATATAACCTTTACATAACTTAGATATAAGTTTTGGAAGGTTTGGTGTGGTGAAATCAAAGTTAAATCGCTTACAGGGACTAAAGTTGACAAACTGCGAAAGTATGCCAATTTGAACTGTAACGAACCTTCTGGAACATGACCATAAGTTAAACATACCTTAAATATCCTTCACATAGCTTAGAAATAGGCTTTGAGGGGTTCGGTGTGCTAAAATAAACTTTTGGGTCATTCAGGGACTAAAAGTGTCAAAAAGTGCACAAGTTTGCATTTTCGCGCATAACTTACGTTCTGAATACATCCGGACATCCAAAAAATTTATGTAAGCATGACTATATTATGCTTTAGTGTTTGGCTTGCCAAAAATCCACTCGTTGCGTCATTTGGATCGTTTTTCGCGCTTATGCGCATTCCGTCGTAATTAAGCGAACATCGCGTTCGTACGACCAAACGAACCAACACCCGGCATATTTTTGAGCATGTTTCATGTCCTCAATGTTTAGGCAACATTTTAGGGCCTTAAAGTTGGCTTTACGGGCCTTAGAAGTGTCGGAAATGGCCTTAAACACGTGCAGGGACTGAAACTGACATTTCTGAAACTTTGTTCTGATCTGTGACTCCTAGGCGGCCCGCCTCAGGATCTTAACATCCTTAGGCGGCCCGCGTCAGTCCTTCTGACCAGATTAAGTGCATTTAACCACAAGTTGCAGCTGTTTGATCCTCCACCACATGTTCTAACTTGCTTAGTCAGATGATAAGCATCAATTTTAGCTTCCATAACCTTCCAACAAGTGTACGGATGGGATCGAATCACGGTTTCCATGAAACGATCTCAACGGTTCACCGAAAACTATAAATACCCCATACCCCCCATTGCTTAAATCACTAGAATTCTGATTTGAGAACCTCTAAGTTGAAACCATTGTTTCATACCTGAGATTCTTGGATCGGGATTAGCATTCGGGGACCCTGGGTAAGTATTCTTTCGTTCTTTTATTGCTTTTCGAGTCTTTCGAGTCTGAAAGTCAAACTTTGTTTGACTTTCTACATTGACCAGTTATGGTCAATGCGAAGTTCGTTTGAACTTCGCAACGTGAGTGTAATCACGTTGGTTATAGTCCCTTAGGACTATGCCTACTGATTACCACGTTGTCTAGGGTCGTAGGGTAAGCGATCTGATAAATCGCTTATACCTCAAACCCGACCCATTTGGTCGATCATTAGGATCCGACCAAATACATTAGGTGACCATAGTAGGTAGGGAATAACCTTCCGAGGTTATACCCTATGGTCACATCGTTTGAGTAGTTGTATGATAGGTAGTTTATATGCCTTAGGTAAATTACCAGAATACCCTTTTCATGTATAATTGGTAATTAAGCATATGTAACCTAAACTCTTGTCACATAACTGATAATGTAACATGTTTAGGCATATAACACTTGTCATAGGACTAGTTAGACGGTCCGAACGCGTTTCACGCGAACGACGCGTTAAAGTAGCATAAGCTACCTAAACGGGTCGTAATGGGTCGTAAGCTATTAGGTCGGGTTTCATTTAGCATGTAGGCTTTGATAAACCATATGACACGAGTCTCTATACTCGTTTGGTTTACGAAACCTCATTCTATCCGATCTTCCGATTTAGGTCCGGTTTATTAATGTAGTTACCTATATTAGGTGCCGTTTGATTTCCGTGATCTCTAGCATTGTTTGGTTGTCACTCAAGGACTACTGAGCATTCTCAAGTGAGTACATAGACCCCTCTTTTACTGTTTTCCAAACTGTTTTGGGGTGGAACACATGTGCCTACTTGTTACTTTCGTGCTTTCCTGTTTTCACATCATATACTTGCTATGTTCATTAGTACATTTATAGTACATGATTTCATGGTGTTCTATGCTTTGTATGATGACTTTGCATACTTAGTACATTGTTTTACATGACTTTTCTACTTTGTATGATGACTTTGCATACTTAGTACATTGTTTTATACCACATCTCTGTTGCATATAACATATGGACACATTGTTTTACAGCTCTACCCTGTATGTTTACTCTAGCATACTAGGTACATTATCTTCATAAAACATGCTTACATTTTGGTATGACATTTGGTTTGTTTAAACTATACTATACATTCATTAACACCGATCATGCCGTTCGTTAGTAGGTAGTGGTACCATAGGACTTGACAAATCCCGTTCCGGACATCCCAGGGAAAGGGGATGAAAGGAATGACCGAATCCGAATACATATTCTCTTGATAACTCACTTTTACATAGTTATCCGTTTGTCTCAAGGCTTGGATGTATGAATTTTCACAATACCGCATAAATGTTCATATTCAGTATAGCATGCATATATCTTACAAAACATAACTTTGATTTAAACCAAGTTTTACTTCAATACTTTGTTTTGTACATTTTTACTTATGGTTTAAGTAGTCTAAATTTTACTTACCATACATATCATTTTGGTTATACATTACTTGACTACTTTTGGACTATAAACATTTGACATGGTTTATACAAGGACTTTTGACTATTGGTTTAAACATAGACTTATTACATTGGTGGTTTGAGTAAGTGATTAAGTAACGATGCGTGTGTAATATGATACAAGCATGGTGGATACGCCGCTGGTACTTCCTATATATAAGTGTTTGTATGGTATTAGATATATCGTAGCGTTATTTGAATCATTTCAGTTTGATACATATAACATTTTATACAAATAACATACCTTTCACAATACATTGTTTTACAAACAACTTAACTTTTACAAACTCATTTTACATGGTTACTCATTTAACCATGCATTATTTTCTTATTTATACATATCATCTGAACTTATTGTTTTTCAAATGATTTACAAAGACAAAGCAAATTACAAGGTTCATGACTAAACATTTTCTCAAACATAAGTCATGAAACCTATTTTCACAAAACCTATGTATCTCACAGGCATTTTTATGCTGACGTACCTATTTTCACATGTGTTTTTCAGGAGCTGTTGCATAAGATGATCAAGATACACATAGGCAGACTTGGGCTTTAGTGACAATAAAAGATGCAAGACTAGTTAATTATGTTGCATTTCTTTGTTTGTTAAGACATTGTAACACTTTTAATCAATAAAACGAAACATCAATTGCCATGGATTTGAAACAATTAATTCTGTTACAACACTCCCCGACATTTCCGCCACGTTTTGTATGTTCTACGTGGTCGGGGTGTGACAGAAAAGATGGTATCAGAGCCAATGGTTATAGGGAATTAGGTTATTAGTAATGCTTTGACCTAGTCTATAACCTTCTTAGGACCCTAACGCGAGTTTACTTGCGTTTAGTCATAAAACAATACCGTCACCTATCCTTAGGCGACGACCACAACAAGAACATAAATTTCAAAACCGCTTTGAAAACTAATCATCTGTTCTAGGATGATTGATTACTAGGTTTTGAACCCTCTATTATATGGTTTTGAACCCCTTTGAATTTTCAAAATCTCGTCAAGGTTTTGGGTTTTAAATAATGTGAACACGTGCAAACTGGAAGGGTGAATGCCTGTATTCTGGGTTTTCTGTCTAGGCAAGCACTTCGTATACATCTCATCAGACGCGAGACCAGTTGTGCTTACCTGGGAATCCTTGGGATGAGTGTTCACTTATAGGCGAGCATGTCTTCGCGATACATTATAGTGACCCATTTACTTTGATTAGTCACCATCTCATTTGTTTGCCTTTGGTAACAAATAAATGGTCACAATCTTCATGTGTTGTTATTCTCTTTTGACTATCTTTCGCTTGTTACCTCCTATGCCTTTCATTATTTTCAAGATGCTTCTTCATCGCAACAACAATGTCCGAACCAGGTGCTGCAACTATCCAGCAAATAGGCGTCATACTCCAGAGGACCGATGATTTAGCTATCCCCATGACTTGTCTCAGGGATGAAGCTGTATAAAGGGAACTGTTCCTTGGTGCAATTAATACCACTGCCATTATCCGAACCAAATACCCTGTTTCAAATATACCCACGGTGGACGATGGAGACATTTGGTTAACATGTGCCGCTTTGCAATCCAAAGAAAAGCGGTTACAAATCTTGCTGCTGCTCAACCTTCAAACTCTGCTTCATATGTCGCTTGACATATCTGGCGCCTCAACCTCATGAACTTTCTACCTTGTGTATCGACGTAAGCACGCCTAGTGCAAGGTGTCGGAACACCTCCCGTTACACAAACTCCAAAAATCCATGTAGGATCTTTCTATCCTCATAATTAGATCCTTGTGGATGAATATCACTCAAATCGGAGCCCTTAATTGAATTATTCGTATGCCTTAATACGTACATTACAATTCAATAAGGACATGGCCGAATTCTTTTAAGATTATCCTATCTTCATAGATAGATTCTTGAAATGATTAAAGTGCCAAATGAAATCCACGAATTGGATTCCTGGTGTACTTTAAGTATCCGTGTCCAAAGATAACAAATTAATAAACAAGTTAAACAACTATGTGATTTTGTGCTTATGTGTTCTCTTTAATGTTTTCGTGTGATCCAAATTCTTGTTATCCAAATCCTCGTAGAATCTTCCATATCTTCGTATAAGGAATTCATAGTAGGATATCCAAAGGTACTATATTAAATCCTCAATGGGCTTGTACGTAATAGTAAAGACCCTTGGATTATATTGTACCATTCCATAATTAGACCCCTGAGTGGTCTAGGTAAACAGATTGATCCAAAAATCTGGTTAGGAATATCATGTGATGATATAGCTGAAAGGACTCCTTGGTGGCCTAATTAAAAGGATCATTTATCGATCTAATTAAAAGGACCCTATGGTGGTCTAGTCACACTCATCACAGGTTTGATTTTCCTCCCCCTTCACATTACAAGCAAATTGTGCGGACTATGCAAGGAATTGCGTAATTATGGATGCATACATAATTATGGAATTCAGTGCACGGAAACCACAGCTAGTTTGGTCGTGTGTCTGGAAAATGACTTTTCCGTTCATTTTTGTTTCTGAAGATGTTGTGAAAAATGACTTTTCCGTTCATTTTTGTTTCTGAAGATATTGTGAAAAATGACTTTTCCGTTCATTTTTGTTTCTGAAGATGTTGTGAAAAATGACTTTTCCGTTCATTTTTGTTTCTGAAGATATTGTGAAAAATGACTTTTCCGTTCATTTTTGTTTATGAAGATATTGTGAAAAATGACTTTTCTGTTCATTTTTGTTTCTGAAGATATTGTGAAAAATGACTTTTCCGTTCATTTTTGTTTCTGAAGATGTTGTGAAAAATGACTTTTCCGTTCATTTTTGTTTCTGAAGATGTTGTGAAAAATGACTTTTCCGTTCATTTTTGTTTCTGAAGATGTTGTGAAAAATGACTTTTCCGTTCATTTTTGTTTCTGAAGATGTTGTGAAAAATGACTTTTCCATTCATTTTTGTTTCTGAAGAATATCCATCGAGGGAAATGAATATCCTTGTTTATTCCTTCATGTTCCATTTTCTAAAGAATGCCTGTTGAAAATAACTCCGTTCATTTTTCCTTTCTGAAAAATGTCCGTTAAAGAGAAATTACAGGATTATGCCTTACATATCTCTGGTGGTTATTTGACAAAAAGTCACAGATAGACTCCTACGAATTAATTTCGGGACGAAATTTCCTAAAGTAGGGGAGACTGTGACACCTGTGTCACTCCAACCATCAATCAAATTCCAAACCAATGAAATATTGTATTTCATACTTGGGATTTGTAAAAATATGTGTATCGATTGCATATATCAACTCTTGTTCGATTTCAAGCTCTAAATCGCTTTCTGGAAGGTTATACACGCACTGATGCGTAAATATAACCAGTTTAATGCAACGAACACTCCGGAATAGTGAAATAGGCTTAACATACCTTATATAACCTTTACATAACTTAGATATAAGTTTTGGAAGGTTTGGTGTAGTGAAATCAAAGTTAAATCGCTTACAGGGACTAAAGTTGACAAACTGCGAAAGTATGCCAATTTGAACTGTAACGAACCTTCTGGAACATGACCATAAGTTAAACATACCTTAAATATCCTTCACATAGCTTAGAAATAGGCTTTGAGGGGTTCGGTGTGCTAAAATAAACTTTTGGGTCATTCAGGGACTAAAAGTGTCAAAAAGTGCACAAGTTTGCATTTTCGCGCATAACTTACGTTCTGAATACATCCGGACATCCAAAAAATTTATGTAAGCATGACTATATTATGCTTTAGTGTTTGGCTTGCCAAAAATCCACTCGTTGCGTCATTTGGATCGTTTTTCGCGCTTATGCGCATTCCGTCGTAATTAAGCGAACATTGCGTTCGTACGACCAAACGAACCAACACCCGGCATATTTTTGAGCATGTTTCATGTCCTCAATGTTTAGGCAACATTTTAGGGCCTTAAAGTTGGCTTTACGAGCCTTAGAAGTGTCGGAAATGGCCTTAAACACGTGCAGGGACTGAAACTGACATTTCTGAAACTTTGTTCTGATCTGTGACTCCTAGGCGGCCCGCGTCAGTCCTTCTGACCAGATTAAGTGCATTTAACCACAAGTTGCAGCTGTTTGATCCTCCACCACATGTTCTAACTTGCTTAGTCAGATGATAAGCATCAATTTTAGCTTCCATAACCTTCCAACAAGTGTACGGATGGGATCGAATCACGGTTTCCATGAAACGATCTCAACGGTTCACCGAAAACTATAAATACCCCATACCCCCCATTGCTTAAATCACTAGAATTCTGATTTGAGAACCTCTAAGTTGAAACCATTGTTTCATACCTGAGATTCTTGGATCGGGATTAGCATTCGGGGACCCTGGGTAAGTATTCTTTCGTTCTTTTATTGCTTTTCGAGTCTTTCGAGTCTGAAAGTCAAACTTTGTTTGACTTTCTACATTGACCAGTTATGGTCAATGCGAAGTTCGTTTGAACTTCGCAACGTGAGTGTAATCACGTTGGTTATAGTCCCTTAGGACTATGCCTACTGATTACCACGTTGTCTAGGGTCGTAGGGTAAGCGATCTGATAAATCGCTTATACCTCGAACCCGACCCATTTGGTCGATCATTAGGATCCGACCATATACATTAGGTGACCATAGTAGGTAGGGAATAACCTTCCGAGGTTATACCCTATGGTCACATCGTTTGAGTAGTTGTATGATATGTAGTTTATATGCCTTAGGTAAATTACCAGAATACCCTTTTCATGTATAATTGGTAATTAAGCATATGTAACCTAAACTCTTGTCACATAACTGATAATGTAACATGTTTAGGCATATAACACTTGTCATAGGACTAGTTAGACGGTCCGAACGCGTTTCACGCGAACGACGCGTTAAAGTAGCATAAGCTACCTAAACGGGTCGTAATGGGTCGTAAGCTATTAGGTTGGGTTTCATTTAGCATGTAGGCTTTGATAAACCATATGACACGAGTCTCTATACTCGTTTGGTTTACGAAACCTCATTCTATCCGATCTTCCGATTTAGGTCCGGTTTATTAATGTAGTTACCTATATTAGGTGCCGTTTGATTTCCGTGATCTCTAGCATTGTTTGGTTGTCACTCAAGGACTACTGAGCATTCTCAAGTGAGTACATAGACCCCTCTTTTACTGTTTTCCAAACTGTTTTGGGGTGGAACACATGTGCCTACTTGTTACTTTCGTGCTTTCCTGTTTTCACATCATATACTTGCTATGTTCATTAGTACATTTATAGTACATGATTTCATGGTGTTCTATGCTTTGTATGATGACTTTGCATACTTAGTACATTGTTTTACATGACTTTTCTACTTTGTATGATGACTTTGCATACTTAGTACATTGTTTTATACCGCATCTCTGTTGCATATAACATATGGACACATTGTTTTACAGCTCTACCCTGTATGTTTACTCTAGCATACTAGGTACATTATCTTCATAAAACATGCTTACATTTTGGTATGACATTTGGTTTGTTTAAACTATACTATACATTCATTAACACCGATCATGCCGTTCGTTAGTAGGTAGTGGTACCATAGGACTTGACAAATCCCGTTCCGGACATCCCAGGGAAAGGGGATGAAAGGAATGACCGAATCCGAATACATATTCTCTTGATAACCTACTTTTACATAGTTATCCGTCTGTCTCAAGGCTTGGATGTATGAATTTTCACAATAGCGCATAAATGTTCATATTCAGTATAGCATGCATATATCTTACAAAACATAACTTTGATTTAAACCAAGTTTTACTTCAATACTTTGTTTTGTACATTTTTACTTATGGTTTAAGTAGTCTAAATTTTACTTACCATACATATCATTTTGGTTATACATTACTTGACTACTTTTGGACTATAAACATTTGACATGGTTTATACAAGGACTTTTGACTATTGGTTTAAACATAGACTTATTACATTGGTGGTTTGAGTAAGTGATTAAGTAACGATGCGTGTGTAATATGATACAAGCATGGTGGATACGCCGCTGGTACTTCCTATATATAAGTGTTTGTATGGTATTACATATATCGTAGCGTTATTTGAATCATTTCAGTTTGATACATATAACATTTTATACAAATAACATACCTTTCACAATACATTGTTTTACAAACAACTTAACTTTTACAAACTCATTTTACATGGTTACTCATTTAACCATGCATTATTTTCTTATTTATACATATCATCTGAACTTATTGTTTTTCAAATGATTTACAAAGACAAAGCAAATTACAAGGTTCATGACTAAACATTTTCTCAAACATAAGTCATGAAACCTATTTTCACAAAACCTATGTATCTCACAGGCATTTTTATGCTGACGTACCTATTTTCACATGTGTTTTTCAGGAGCTGTTGCATAAGATGATCAAGATACACATAGGCAGACTTGGGCTTTAGTGACAATAAAAGATTCAAGACTAGTTAATTATGTTGTATTTCTTTGTTTGTTAAGACATTGTAACACTTTTAATCAATAAAACGAAACTTCAATTGCCATGGATTTGAAACAATTAATTCTGTTACAACACTCCCCGACATTTCCGCCACGTTTTGTATGTTCTACGTGGTCGGGGTGTGACATACCAATCTGTCACACCCCCAAAATCAACAAGCAGAGTATCACCGCATGGAGGCATGACTGACCAGGATTAAGCCACCAATCATATTGAAGATAGCATGTAAATAAATATAAAACCTAACACAATATAATTGGTGTCCAAACAAAACGTAGTTTAAGTTATAAGCGGAAGCATAATGTTTAAAACCAAAGTATAAGTTCAAATATATCAAATGTTTAACATGGCATATGACTATCCATGTCCCACAACGACTACGCCTCCTCGTGCAAGCTCCATATATATACCTAACAACCTGCAAGGCATGTAACAACGAGTCAACAACAAAGTTGAGCGAGTTCACAGTTGGTGTACAATGATAAACTGTTTCAAAAACCATGAGATCATTTTTAAGTCTTAAGGTAACCGTTTTACCCTGTTTCCCAAACATATCCATAATCAGTGGGGGCTTCCCCATGTGAACCACTAGACCCGTTTACCATATCGACCACTGACTAAAGTAAGTTGGTGCCCTGACGTCAATGTCTATCATCATTGACTAGTGCCCAGATCCATTAGTTCACGCCCATCCTCTGCAGCACGGTGTGAGGCTTGTCAAACCTAAATAGCGCTATCTAACTAATGACCCGCTCGCCATTGGTCCGGCGATTAAGTCGATATAAAAATGAGGGACTTCATGATAGAGAGTTTTGGTCTAGTATCCGTGTTGTCACCCTTCAGTAAAGAGGGTGTGTACGAAATCCCCAAACCAGGAGATTACGCAGGTTTCGATTATATTCTTATCACGCGTTGTCACCCTTCAATAAAGAGGGTGTGTACGTGTCCCAATCCAGGAGATCACGCAGTTTCAGTTTAAATCCTTTACCCATTCCCAACCCTTGGGAATCCCATGCCTTGTGGAAGGTGTGAACTCACCTTGGTTTGCTCGGTATGCTAAATTACACGCTCACAAATAATCAGTCACGGCCTATAGTACGCACGTATACACAATCAGTTTTCGTTCGTAATGACTCGCATGCAAATCTAATGTCACATAGTGTGCTTGGCAGTTAACATCATGTATCACGTAAGCAGTTAATCAAATTCATACAATTCATGCTTCACATAATTGTCTTTCTCAGTTTATTCTAACATGGTTGTCCATTAACATACTTAACAGAGTTAGCAGGCTTAACAGAGTTAACATACTTAACAAAGTTAACAGACTTAACAGAATTAACATACTTAACATAATTAATAAACCTAACAGAGTTAATAAACTAACATAGTTAATGTCTAGAACACTCGACGAAATCACATGTGGCGAAATCACAATTTGGCGAAAACCCTTTTCTGGCGAAAACCCTTTTCTGGCGAAAACCCTTTTCTGGCGAAAACCCTTTTCTGGCGAAAACCCTTTAGGCGACGAAATCCCAATGGTTTTCGTCGACTTGAAGTATGGCGAAAACACCTAGTGTTTTCGTCTGGTCCTGTGTTTTCGTCGGGACAGTGATTTCGTCTGGGTAGGGTTTTCATCATCGACACTGTTTCATCTTTACCATTAATCATACAGTTGTTATCCAATCATAATAATCATTAATACTACTAATCATCATAACAAAAGCATCACAGTACCGTCTAACATGAACCCTAATTATGTATATACCAAATCGATTAACATAACGCATCACATAACCGAACATCATTAGTATGGTAGCATGCTTTCATACTATGATCACGTCAATATCATTCAAGATTAAGCATTCAATCATGTCAATCCTAGAACCCTAAATCCATATTATGTTTCGCATAAAGTTATGTAACCGATGAATCAAACATACCGAAACCGAGAACATCATAAACATACATTAGGAACTGCAGTTAAACTAAATGTAGAAAACACTAACCAAACAAAGAATGATTAAATCAGAAGGATCTGGCTTCGAATGAGAGGAGGGCAGCCGTCGGGTTTCAAAGGAGAGCGAGAGAGAGGGTGAGAGGTGATAAGGGTTTGCCACTTACAGTTTTCGCGTGAAGGTTAAGATCAAAACACTATAACTGATCACTATTGGGCCGAAGCCCATTTGTTTTTTCCGGCCTGCTTCTTGATGAAAACACTAAAGTGTTTTCGCCAAGGTGTGTTTTCGTCCAGGGGTGGGGTGTTTTCGGGTGGGTGATTTCGTCGAGCAGGCTAAGGGAGAAATCCCCCCTTGGTTTTTGTCATGAACACTAAATTATGTATATATATATATATTAATAGAGCATCAAATAATTCACCAAGTTCATGTTTAACCTTAAACCAATTATTACTAAACAGCAATTTACAATAAAATAATCAGGTGCACATAATAGAACGCAACGAATTAAGAAAACGTAGTTGTGAGGAAAGACCTTGAAAACTCGGGTTATCACAGGGATTAAGCCCTTTTTATACAGTCAGGTATTTGTGTTTATCTTTTTCGAAAACGTTTTCTAGGGATTTGTGTAGTCATCTTTGGTGTCACTTTTGTGCAGAGATGACCCTGTGGGGTTTACTCCAGGGGGATTGTAAGAATGTCAAATTTATGGTGGGTGATGAAGTTGAACCAAGTATGAGCCGAGGTATTGAGAAGAAGGTTCCTGAAGGTTCTGTTCAATTCGGGGACTCTGCTGCCGAAGGGAAGGACGAAGAAGGTTCTTCCAGTGAGAAAGAGGATCCCCCAGGTTCCCTTCAGGTGAAAGGTTCCAGCGATGATGATGACGATGAAGATCTAGAGAGTCGCTTAGTTCGTAAGCGAAAGGCAGCCCAGGCCAGCAGCCCTAAACAAGTTCCTGCCCCTCACAATATCCGGCTGAGGCTTCGGAGTGCCAGTGGCCAAAAGGCGTTTCCTGCAACTAAAGCCGCCTCTGAGCTTCCTCCTACTGTGGTCAAGGGTTCCTTATCCAAGCATTTGCGGTCATCTAGCCTTGTAAGCGAGCCTCTGCTAGTAAGCCTTCCCTTTATGTTCCGCCTTGTCTAATGTGATTGCTTTTTTAGATCCATTGATTGATCTTGATCTTTGATTTTTATCTTTTTATGTGTTTTGAGTAGGGGAGTTCTAAGGCTCCGATTGAGATTCCTACTGCCCCCTCCTCCTCTCGAGTCCGGGACAAGACTACTGAGATTAGTGCTGCTCGTATTACCCCATCCTTTGAGGTTTCTCCTCTTCATGCCACTCGAACCAGTAAGCCTTCCCATCTGAAAGGTTTTGTCTCCCGATCCCCCTAGGCTCCCTTGTTTGCTGATGCTCTTCCGGTCCCATATATTCCCCGATGGAAGATAACTCAGTCTACGGTAGTGGGGACTCCCGAGACTACCCGGGACTTTTTGGCTCATTTTGTTCCTCCTTCCTACAGGTTTATGAATTCTGCTCTGAGGTCTGATCTTTTCGATGACCAATACAGTATGTCTCTTTGTGAGGGATTCTTTAGATGAGCTGGTATGTTACAGCGAATGGATGAGTTGAGGAGAGAGAATGAGGGGTTGCGGGCTGACCTCAAGACCTACCAAACCGTTGCTATTGAGCTTCGGTGCCGGGTGACTGATGCTGAGCGTAGATTGCAGGAGGAGAAGGTGCCTAATCCTTCTTCTCCCCCCCCCCTTCTTTTTTTTTTTTTTGTTGTTTACCTCTTTTGTGTTTTCTTCAAATTTTCTTCAGGGAGCTGGGGCCATGTTGAAGCAGAGGGAACATGCTTGGGTTAGGAAGAGAATTGCCTTGGTTGAAGAGAAAGAAGAATTGGCCGCTTAGCTGAAGCGTCAGAAGGAGCTCGATTCCGTGTCTCAAAAGGATCTGGATGCCATGTATGCCGAGTGGGGAATGGCCTCGGATGACAATCAGAAGCTGGCCAAGGAGAAGTATTGGCTGATCACTGAGGGTTTAGGATCCTTCCTTACTGTTGTTTCTCAGTCTGAAGAATTTAAAAGCAGTCTTGAGCAGATTTATAGGGCTTACCGGGACGTAGGGTACCAATCGGGCTTGAAGGACGGATATGCTTATTCTGCCCAGGGTCTAGGAAGGAAGGAGACCCCTCTTTACAACTCCAAGGCTAAGAAACGGTTGTCCAAGTTGGACAAAGAGTTTGGAGGAAAGACCCCCACCCTTCTTGAGAAGATCCTTGAGCGCCCTTTGATGTCCATCAATGAGCTCAAAGCCTTGCTTGCCCCCGCTGGTCCTTCTTCACCGAAGTCTTTGTCTGGGGATGATTCCCAGTAATTTCAAAACAATAACTAATTTGATATGGTTGTACCTAAACACTTATGCACTTTAGATACTTGTTGGCTTTTTGATGTTTGGAGGAGGGCCTTTGTATTGGGGTTCTCTCAGCATCTTACTTATGTTCTGCTAGTTATCTTATAACTGTGTGTTGCCGATGAGTTTTTTTTTTGTTGTCTTTGTTGTGTTGTTATTTGTAGGTGTTGCTGCCAGGAGCTGGTTTGGGGTCTGCTTGAGGATCTTTAGTTATTTGTAGCTTAGTTACAAAACTTTGTAGTTTGGTTACAAAAACCTTCCAGTGTGTTGTTTGCACACTTGTTTTCTTTTTTGTAGCTTAATTACAAAAATTCCTTAGTGTGTATGTCTAAACTTGTTTCTCCTTTTTGTAGCTTAATTACAAAAATTCATTAGTGTGTATGTCTACACTTGTTTCTCCTTTTTTTGTGATTTACTTATAAGAAAGGTTTTCTAGTTTTGTGGTCTGTTTTGTAAACCAGGATCGCTTGTGTGAAAATGATCCTTGGACAAGTTTATAACTGAAGGTTATGTTTTCTAACTTGTTTGTCCACTTTCTTTGGGCTAGCTAGACCGTATCTTGCCCCACCGCCGGGCATTTAGTGAGTTTGGTACACTCTTTTTACACGTGTGTTGCTTGTTATTGTGTTTGTAGTTTCTAGGCACGTCTGCCTTAATACATTACCCGCAATTTACCGAAAAGAACAAGTAGATCGTTCATTACCATGTGTGTTTGGGGACTCCGTCCTCCAGTACATGATTATACAAAATGTTTTTCTTGGGACAGACCTTAACTAGTAGCTAGTTTTTACAAAAGTGGCTTTAAAGCCATTTTTTTACTAGTCCCTTCTCGAAGACGATCTTGCCTTTCACATGTAGTATTTTCGGAGCTGCATGAGATTCCAGGTTCTTGGAACTTCCTTCCCCTGAAGTGTCTCTAATTTACAGCTTCCCTAGCCATTTTCCGAAAATACTACATGTGTCAGGTTGAGTTTCTTGCAAACTGGCTTCGAGATATAAACCGAAAATACTACATGTGTCAGGTTGAGTTTCTTGCAAGCTGTACTTTCTTGCAAACTGGCTTCGTTTGCCCTCAGGACCAAGTCTCCTGGTGTCAGGTTGAGTTTCTTCATCCTAGAGTTGTAACAAGTTGTTTCTTGTATTTGGCTTCCTTTACCGCTGCTATCTCTCTTCTTTCTTCGAGCAAGTTGAGGTTCATCCGGAGGTCCTGTTCATTCTCAGCTTCTCTTAGCTTCATTCTTGCAGTGGGGGACCCAATCTCAGCTGGGATGACGGCCTCGGTCTCGTAGGTCAGGCTGAAGGGGGTCTCCCCATTGCAGTCTTTGAGGGTGGTCCTATACGCCAACAAAACGAAAGGTCGTTCCTCCAGCCACCCCTTTTGCTTCCTTCCTGGCCTTCCCTTCATCTCCTTAATTACACTTTGGTTTGCCCTTTCTACCAAGCTGTTGCTCTGGGCATGGGTGACTGAGGTAAATACTTGGTGTATATGCATTTGCTCACACCATGGCCTAAAGGGTTTCCTCACGAACTGGACCCCATTGTCGCTTACTAACTCCCTGGGTACCCCATACCTGCATATGATATTATCCAGCACAAATCGCTTCATTTTTTCTCCCGTAATCCTTTCCAGGGGTCTTGCCTCAACACATTTGGTGAAATAGTCGATTGCGACCACCACGTATTTAACCCCTCCGGGACCTTCCGGAAACAGCCCGATAATGTCAATGGCCCACTTCTGGAATGGCCAAGACGTTGACACGGGTATCATTGGGTGTTTTTGTGGCGTTGTGTCATGGGTGCATGGACTTGGCAGTTGTCACATTTCTTGATTTCTTCTAACGTTGTCTCATACATTCTGGGCCAATAAAATCCCGCATTCATTGCCTTTGACACCACTGTCCTTGGTCCAGAATGCATGCCATAAATACCTTCATGTATTTCCCTCACCACATATCTGGCTTCCTCGTTATCAACACATTTCAATGATTGTCCAAAGTATGACCTTCGATAGAGCTCCCCATCAATCAATTCATATTGTAGAGCTTTGACTCTTATCTTACAGGCTGCCCAGTCACTCTCAGGTAATACTCAGTCCTTGAGTAACTTCACGATCGGCATTATCCAAGTCTCCTGAGCGTTTTCAATCGTAGCCACTTCTTCCGTTTTGATGGAGGGAGAGGTCAGGACCTCCACCTTGACTTCCCTTGCCAGGTGATCGAAAGCTACGGAGGCTAATTTGCTAAGGGCGTCGGACTTCCTGTTTCTCCCCCGGGGGATATATTCCAGCTTGAAAGTCTTGAAGGCCTTGGCCAGCTCTTTCACTCTATCTACATACTGGGCCATCGTGCTGTCCTTCGCCTCATACTCCCCGTGGAACTGTTTGACTACCAATTGTGAGTCTGTATTGGCTTCCACGTGCTTTGCTTTTACCTTTTTTGCCAACCTTAATCCTGCCAGGAGGGCTTCGTATTCCGTCGTGTTATTGGTGTTTTCAAAATCTAGTCTGATGGCATACGTTAGTTCGACTCCTTCGGGACTGATTAGCGTGATCCCTGCCCCACTTCCTTCCTCGCTTAAGGCCCCATCTGTGAGCAATTTCCATACCGCCTCATTCTCCTTTTTCCTTTCCTCTTTCTCCAGGTCTTCCCACTTCAGGAGTTTTTTTTCCTCTTCCTCCAGGACTTTAGCCAGAAAATCTGCCAGTATCTACCCTTTCATTGCTGTTCTGGCTTTGTATTCTAGAGAATGCTCCCCCAGCTCGACGGCCCACTTAGCCAGTCGGCCCGACAACTCTGGTCTCCTGAGGACTTTTTGAAGTGGCTGGTCTGTCAGCAGCGTAATCGTGTGTGCTTGGAAGTATCTTCGATGCCTTCGGGATGCAAAGACAAGTGCCAGAGTCAGTTTTTCCAGGGGCATGTAACGCTCCTCAGGGCCTTTAAGGGTTCTGCTAATGAAGTATATGGGGATCTGCTTTTCCTCCCTTTCTACCATCATTACTGCACTTATGGTTGTCTTTCAGGCGGATAAGTAAAAGAGTAGTTCTTCCCCGGGGGCTGGAGTGGCTAGGGTTGGGAGCTTGCAGATGTAGTCCTTCATCTCCCAGAAAGTTGTTTCAGCTTCCAGGGTCCACCTGAACTTGTTTGTTTGGAGACAATCCTTCAGTACTTTCATGAAGGGAAGAGTTCTGTCGGCAACCTTCGACAGAAAACAGTTAAGAGCTATCAGCCTCTCGTTCAGCTGTTGAATATCTTTTATGGATCAGGGGGATCGCATTTTAGCCACCGCTTGGGTCTTCTCCGGGTTGGCCTTGATCCCTCCCTTGGTGACTACCACTCCCAGGAATTTCCCTTCCTCTACCCCAAAGCAGCATTTCCTAGGGTTTAGTTTCATGTTCACGTCTTGCATGTTTCGTATGGTTTCGGCTATGTCTTCTATCATGGCCATTTCCGTGAGGCTTTTTATGACAATGTCATCGACATACAATTCCAGGTTTCGTCCCCGCTGTTCCCTAAAGAGGGTGTTCATGTAGGACCGGTTTTGACTCCGAAACGATTGCGAACTGAACATGTGACGTGCGGAATCCATACACGAACGTGACCGAACACAAGACCGTACAATAAACGTGATTCTTATTGATCAATATGACGATTACAAAGCACCGTGAATCACCTTGGAGCACTTTCATTCTCTAGACTTTCTCTCTCTAGCCTCTAGCTCTCCAAAGCTTCAAATGAGCAAAAGTCTCAAAAGTCTAACCTTAAGACTTCTATTTATAGGCCTTGGAATTAATAAGACTTCTCATTAATTACCAAAATGCCACCTTACTATTGCTATCAAATTATTACAATATAAGCACAAGTATTCTTCTATTTCAGCTACGAATCGGATTGACGGAGGCGATAGACATAAATGCACCAACAGACTCCCCCTTGGATATTGCCGCAGTCAATCTCATAGCGTCTTGTCTTTCTCTCTCTCTCTTTGAGTCTTCTTGAAACTTTAACACATTTTCATCAACGTAGACTCCCTCTTTCTTTGAACAGAATCCCCGTGGATCTGTCTTCAGCTTCAGCTCCCCCTTTCAGTAAACTCTTTCTTCAGGCTCCCCCTTTCGTCAAGCTTCCATGCTTTTGGGATCGACACCTGGCTTTCTGGATACAAGCTCCTTAAGGATAGTTACCTGGCTCCTTGAATGCATGCTCCCCCTTACGTTGAGCTCGTCTTCAGACTCCCCCTTAGACTCGGCTATCGGGATCGTAGTCTGGTACTTTTGTCTGCAAAATCTCAAACATTTATAAGCAAAAATGTTTTGTGTGTCCAGGATTGATGACCTGGCTCTTCTCAACATAAGCTAAAATATTTCGACAGTGAAAGCATTTTCTGATTGTCCAGGAATCATGACCTGGCCCTTAAAAACTTTTAATCAAGATCCTGGCTCTAAAATATAATAATATGAATATATCCAGGAAGACTTGATTCTCTCCCCCTATCAACAATCTTCAAAGTTTTGGCAGTTTTAGCGAACAGGGTCGGAAACTGGCTCTTTTTCATTACATTTTAACAGTATAAGAGTCCAAATCCCTCTTAGTTAATCATCCAAGTCCAATTTAATGACCTTAGAGACCTCACAAACTGTTTTTGATTTTTGATTTTAAAAACTTCAAGTTTCAACTTATTGAACTTGTTTTATTTTCAGAAACACGATCAACATACTTAGATTTTGAAACTCAACTCTCAGACATCGGTTGTCGAAAATAAAGTAGAAATCAAAATCTTTTTGTATTTTTTCTGAAACATAAAGCAGTAAAGAAATATTTACAGACAATATTTTTGTTTGAGTTCGAGTCAGAGGATCATATCAGTTTATGACAAATCACTAGCACCGTTGAGCTTTAAACACTTTAAGTTCTAAACGATTCACTTAGATTTTCAGTATAATGATCAACTTAAATTTTCACACAAAGTTCAATTGATTCGAGATACAATTTAGTGTTTTATGGACTTAAACTTATTCGCGTGTCCCACCTCAGAATATACTCCCGTATCAAAATTCCCTAGATTCAGTCTTACAGGTGAGTATACCAATCTGATATTTCTATCTGGGTTAGTGCGAGACCTTGAGAGCTCAGGTATGAACTTCCGTTCAGTCAAAGAGATGAAGGCTCGACTTTAGGTGTGTTCCCTTTAGGGAATCTTTTTTTCAACTGCAATTGATTCATATCTTTCGATATTTTTCAATTTTTATGCAGAGGGTAAGCTTTTAAAGCGCATAAAGTATTATACGAGGTCTAGGCCATTGCTTCCGCAATATCAGAAGACCAGGTATAATACCCCAGATATCAAACGGTATAAAGACCTAGTATCTCAGAATCAGGCAATCTCTCAAACAAGATTTCGGGGGTTACCCATATATCCGAGAGATGTTCCCCACGAGATAAGTAAGTATTGATATTTAGGTTTATATCTCGAAAACAATCTACTAAGCGTGTAAAAACCTACTAACATATCATCAATGAGACCGTTTATCACATTTTAACATTCCATTTCTTTAGCGTACTGTGATTGTCTAACTGATGTACTATCATTTCCTCTTTTTACACAAAAACTCATTTTTGAATTTTATCATGTTTTTGGCTTTTTCAAATTTTCTAATGTTTTTAGATTTTCTGACAATATCTTACTCCCCCTAAAATTCAAAACATTTAAAGAAAATTTGACAACCTGATACTGATAGCTTTGTCTCGCCATTCATTTTCTGCTTTTCATGCTCTGTTTGCAGAAAATATAACATATGAAGCAGTAGTTACCCCCATGATTTACAACACATTGATATATTATAGTTTGAAAACCGTTTTTCAATCTTGTGAAATTAATCATGTTTGTTCCGCCGTGAGGGTTTCGGCATATTCAATCATATTTTTGAATTTTGTATTTTTGACAAAATTTAAAAACAAACATATTTTTTATTTTTCAAATTTTTGACAAAATAAAAACATATTTTTGGTTTTTAAATTTTTCAATTTTTAGGGTTTTTAGAAATATTGTTTATTTATTTACAGAAACAAACAAACGCCCTGTTTTTAGTTGCAGGGACCAGCAGCCTCCTTCTCTCGTCGTGCCAGGCTGCTCCGACACTCCTCTAACTGACATTCAGTTTTCTTCGGAAGCACCCGCACATTCAATTTACTCAATTACTTGAACAATTTAGCCCAGGTCTGTTTGACCTTAGGCATTGCAACACAATATGTTTCATTCAACTTCGGAAAATCTTTGTCATTTTGTACAAAAACTTTTTCAATTTTGACTTCAACTTTTTCATCATTTACCGAAGTTATTTGTTTCTTAACTATCCATGTTTGACCTTTTGGAGTACCTCTTTTGTAAAAATGTGAATCTTTTTGAACATTTTGGTTATGAACAACATCTTTTGTTTTCCAAAACTGATTTGGTTTTGTTGCATCGACATTTGTTCTCCAACTTTGTGTTGTTCTAAATCTGGGTGTGTGAGAATTCCAGGTCTGTCTAGAATCGAACCTATTCAGGTTTGATTTCCAAGTTTGATTCGAAGCAAACTTGTTTGTATTGTACCTCCAAGTTTGTTTGGAATCAAATCTGGTTAACCTTTGTTTCACATCCTCAGATTTCAGTTTTTCAACATTATCAGACTTCTTTTTTGTCTCAACATCAACAGGTTTCAGATTTGGACACTTGCGTGCAAGATGTCCTGTTTGATCACATTTGAAACATGTTCTCTTTGAAACATCTTTTACCTGTTGTCGTTGGTTTTTCTTTTGAGCATAGAACTCTTCATTAGACTGTCGTCTAAATTTGAGTTCTTTCTCTTCTTCGGAACTTTTTCCGTGAACAAAATTCATTTTTGTCTGATAATTTGGTGTTTCAATTTTCTTCCAATTCTGTTTCTTTTTATAACTCAAACCAGCCTTCATGTTTTTCTTCTTGAAACCAGGTTTGTTATAAAAAGTTTTGTGACCTTTTCCAGTAAACTTTGGAATTTCAGATTTTTCAATTTTAACCATTTTGAAAACTTTATCAATCTTTTCTAAAATCACATTCTGAATCGGGACTTCAAGATCAGAGAATAATTTGTCAGATCCAATCATGGTATATACCAATCCTTTTGAATCATCATTCGCCTTTTTCTCAGATTTTGAGTTTTTCAAATATCCTTCATGAAAACTACCTTCATTTTCATCCTGTGATTCAGATTTACCTGTATCAACCGACTCTTCTTTCAAAACACTTTCAACGACCTTACCTACCACCTCTGAATCACTTGAATCATCAGATTTGGAATCGGTTATATCAATGTTATCTGGCAATTGATCGACCATGTTGAAAGCTTTTTCGACTTTCTCATCATCATAAAATGCAAACTTTTCCGGTGGAGGAACTTGATGATACTCAGAACCAATACCCTTTTTGTTTTTCTCAGAATCATCATCACCCGGTTTTATGTTGAAAATTCTTTCAAGCACATATGATGACGCATGATAACTTTTTAACTTGTTGTTATCCTGTTCTAAATCAGCTATTTGACGCTTTAGCTTAGCAACATCCTCAATGTAAGAGTTTACAACTTGTTGCTTTATTGAATACTGTCGCTTAAGCGTATCAGTTGTTTTAGAACAGTATCTCAATCTAGATTGAACAAGTTTCATTTGACTTTTCACATCTTCATATGACTCTTTTGTAATATGGTAAGCCAATTTTATTGAATCATACTCTTTCTTCATTTCTTGAAAAAACATTTTCTTTTTTAACACATTCTTCTGTCATTTTCGAAACCTTTTCTTTCAAAATCTCATTTTCTTTTTCTAAATTTTTGCATTTTTGTGTAAGCTTGTCATCATTATCTTTCAAAACTTTTTCATTTTCTAACATTTCTTTGCATTTATTTTTGAAAACTTCTTCTATTTTATTAAATTCTAGATCTCTTGTTCTGAATTTTTCACCTTTTTCAGTACAAGCACTGCATGTTTCTATGCATTTCTTGCACTGTTCAACATTTTTATTTAAGACTTCAGAATCAGATTTTACCTCAGTGGTACTTCGACTTTTTCTGCTGTCTCTGTCTGATCAACATCTTTCTTATGTTCTTCTTCACCAGTACCAGCATCACCGCCATCATCAGCATCCAATCTTTCTATTTTCACTTCTTCTTCTTTCTTCTTAATTTCTTCTTCATTCTGCTGTTCTTCAGTAACAGTTTCTTGCACATCTTGTTCATTCATAACAACTTTTTCTTTAACCTTCTCTTCCTTTACTTCTTCAGCCACTTTCTTCAAATCAATGACTAACTCTTCAACATTCTTCTTCATTCTTTCTTCATCCCTCTTCTTCAAACTTGCTGTCATAACATCACGAATTATCTTATCCAGCCTTTTCAAATAAGTTTTATCTTTTGATACGTTTGAATAGTATTCGCCAGACAAAGGGATTACTGCAAGAACATCATTGAAAACCACTTCTTTTCGATGAACGACAGGATCACCATTTTGGTTGATATAGCAATCTCTTTTCTTGTCATATCTCGCACAATATTTTGCATCTTCATATTCTTCGTGCATTTTCTCAATCCTGCATCCTGCAAAGAATCTCTCTTTTGGTTTTCTCACTCATAATTTCTGTTGGTGCATACATCTGTCGTCTTTGTCTTATATCGAGTCTCGGGTTCGTTACGGATATGAACAAGCATGATGTCATCATATTTGATGATGATATCACAAGGATGACATCATCATTACATCATGCTCACAAGAAGACAAAATAGATTGTAGATATTGTATTGTTGTTTGAAGATGTAACCGTGAGCATGACCGTTTGAATATGTTGTTAGTTTGAAGCGTGACCGTTTGAAAGTGTCATGACCGTTTGAAGTGTGGTGTGTCACCTTCAAACGGTCAGGGGTCTCTCCTATAAATACCCTTCAAACTTTCATCATTTGTAACTTTCCGGCTTGTGCAACGAAGTGCTGCCGAAGTGTTGTCAGGTTGTAAAACGTTATAGAATCAATCATACAACAGTTTTAAGCGTGAATCTTGCTGAATTGAACTCTACACGTCTGTTTTCGCCTTTCGTTTAGAGATAAACTCTTCTGATTGACTCGTTCGGGTCTGAAAACGATCCTACAATTTCTTCTCATGTTTTCTCCTTGATTTCAGCAACAAAAGCATTATGTTTGTTCAATGCTTCCCATTTGGCTTTTGCTTTGAACCGTTCATCAACAATATCATCTACTCGAAGAACCTCGCTCCAGTCAAACCCTTCATCATCATGGATTACTGCACATGCTCTTGATTTCTCTTTGGTATTATTTTCAATCAGTTTCGGCTCTTCTTTGCTACGGTGGTAAATCGCCTTTCGATAATAATCATCATTGAATGGTTTCTCAGTTTCGTCAACTTCGGAATTTTTGCATTCTCTTTTGAAATGACCTTTTTGCTTACATTTGAAGCAGGTCACTTTGGATTTATCGAATCCCAGCTTTGTTGACGGACCACCGATTGATTGTTTCCCAGTAATCTCCATATACCTCTGAGCTCTTCAAATGCAACTTGCTAAACACCAGCGTATGTCAGTGAGTTCCATTTCTGCTGGATCGATCTGGTCGTAGTCTTCCTTTGTCAGCTCTGAGTTTCCAATTTTACCAGACACTAGACCTTCGTATGACTCTAACACAGATGCCAGAAAACTCATTTGTTATTTAGCTGCATTGATGCTCATAGCCGGAGAATTTTTCAACTTAAGAGCGATGTTGCAAAGAACTTCCTCTGATTCTTCAGGATTTGTTTTTGCAGAAGATGAATGATATCCTGGATCGTAATTTGATGAGCTTTTATGTGGTTCTTTTGACTTTTCAGCACTGAATCCCGTCTTTGGTGATTCACCAACTTTCACTGAAGGTGTGCTAACTTTGTAATAAAGACCGACATTCTGTTGATGCGAAGAACTGCTCATCTTGCCCTGTTTCTGCAATTCAAGCTCATGAGTTTCAATTTTTTCAATCAGCACATCAAGAGTAATTGTTTCATATAACACATCATTTTTAAAAATAAAAACAAACGTTTGCCACTGATCAACTCGTGGTAACGCTTCTATGATTTTATCAATTATTTCCTCACGTGTTTTGACAATTTCAAACCTTTCGAGTTCAATTTTTAGATGATAAAAACGTTCAATCATTTGCCTCGTTGACTCTCCTTTTAAGCTGTCAAACAGATCAAACTCCTTTTTTAGTAAAGCAATTTTGTTCTTTTTAATTTGTTTGCCACCCTCAGCTTTAACCCTTAACGCTTCCCAAACCGATTTTGATGACCCATCATGATTTAACAATGAAAATATATCATCTCGAATAGACTGTTGAATCAATGCGATCATCTTCTGCTCATATGAGAATTTCCGTTTCTCTTCATCGGAAAGATCATTGAGATGAATCTCTTCATGCTTGTCATTGATCGGTCGACTGTATCCAAACTCTAAGCAGAACCAGCTCTCGTGAGCATATGCCTTGGTCCAGTTCAGGAATCTTTCTTTCCACCAAGTATAATCTTCTATATTCTCAAGTTTAGGTGGTTTCGAATAGGTTCCGTAGAAATTATCATGTTTAATGTTATCATTAATTATTTTTGTTATTGATTTCGGTGTGACAGTTGAAGTTTCCGATGAATCTGATGTAAACGCCTTGTAGAACGTGTTGTAAAATTCTTCAGCCATTTTGTTTCTCTTCGAATCACCTGAATATAAACAAACAAGATCAGTTCAAACACTTATCAAACAACTTGGTCGGACGGGTATCAGGTCGAGTGAGTCAACAAAAGTCAACAGTAACAACAATCGGGTGACAATGGATCTGGTTGTGATTTGTTCGGGCAACAAGGTGTCTTGGATAGGGTGGCAACTCGATCGGGCGAGAGTGTCCCTGGATTGGGTGGGGATCCGCTCGGGCGACAATGTATTTGAATAGGGTGGCAATCTGCTCGAGTCACAATGTATTCCGCTCGAGTTACAATGTTTTTGAATAGGGTGGCAATCCGCTCGAGTTACAATGTTTTTGAATAGGGTGGCAATCCGCTCGAGTCACCACTCGATGGATAGCACTACACGACAAACACTTATTAGATGCTCACAATTCAGATCACTTTATCACATGTGCACTGATCAATTCACATGCAAACGATATTGAGTGGATCTGACAATACACATAAAGTGTTCACATGATTTGCAATGAATAAGACTTTTGTGCAAAATGAATCGGATAAGATTTTAAGTATGATTGGGCCGCCCAACTTTAATCACATGCAAACTGATACAACTTTCATCAATTTATATGTTCTCAAGAATATTAATGGCCCTGACACTTCACGTCACAATGAATCACTGATAAAATTGACAAAGTTGACTAAGTTACTTGATCAAGTGAGGTTTTTGAATCGGATTGCCGCCCGATCGGGTGGTAATCCGATCGGGTAGGTCAACAAAGTCAACTATGCAATGGATAGGGTGGGAACTTTGAATCGAGTGGCAACTCGATCGAGTGGTAACTCGATCGAGTGACACTAATTGAAATACAAAACAAATAGACCTTTGTTCTTTGAATCGGGTGGCAACTCAAACGAGTTGTTGTTCGATCGAGTGACACCAATTGAAATATAAACAAATAAACCTTTGTTCTTTGAATCGGGTGGCAACTCGAACGAGTTGCTGTTCGATCGAGTGACACCAATTGAAATATGAAACAAATAAGCCTTTGTTCTTTGAATCAGGTGGCAACTCGAACGAGTTGTCACTCAATTGATGGCACTAAACGACAAAAGTTATATGCTGGTCGATCGGACGGTGATCCGATCGGGTAGCCGGTTGACTTTTTGACCTCAGCAATGAAATTTGAATTTCAATACAATCTCACATGCAAACAGACAAATCACATGCACTTATTAATGGCCGACAACAGCAATTCAAATCTTGATCTTATTTGACCGAACTAACTGATGACATGCAATCTCTTAATGAATTCAGTAGCCGCCAAATTTTTAATACTTCACATGCACTTATTAATGGCCGACAATCCTTTATGACAACAGATAATAACAATCACATGCACACCGATGGTAATTAATGACTCATGCTGACAAAGTTGATTGATAAAGATAACAGAGTTGACCAAGTAACTCGATCGGGTGGGATGCTTTGAATCGGATTGCCGCTCGAGCGAGTGGTAATCCGATTGAGTGACAGTCAACAAGTCAACCTTTTTAATGAAATGGAATGAATCGAGTGGTCACTCGATCGGGTTGCCACCTGATCGGTGAACACTAAGAACAATGACAACAACAACAGTTAGCATATTTTCAATCTTTCGAACACAAAAATCTCAATTTTTCACAAACGGCTTAGAATTAAGATTTAAAAATTTGTAGGCTTTTAGATCAAGTGTTTTCGCACAACATATCCAAAAATCAGCAATTTTTAACCGTAAAATCCCGTTTAATTTGGCGTTTTTTTTAGTTAGAAACGTGACGAAATGAAAAGATGAAGAAATTGAGCAATTCTGATGCGATTTTTTATCTGAATCTGATGAATTCGTGTGTGAAATTGTGTGTTTGATCCATGCAATCGAGCTCCTGCTCTGATACCACTTGTAGGACCGGTTTTGACTCCGAAACGATTGCGAACCGAACATGTGACGTGCGGAATCCGTACACGAACGTGACCGAACACAAGATCGTACAATAAACGTGATTCTTATTGATCAATATGACGATTACAAAGCACCGTGAAAACTGGATTGACGGAGGCGATAGACATAAATGCACCAATAGTTCATGAACCGCTGGTAAGTGGCTCCTGTGTTTTTTAGCCCGAAGGGCATTTTGGTGTAGCAAAACGTCCCTTCGTCTGTGATAAACGCAGTTTTCTTTTCATCCTCCAGTGACATTCGAATCTGGTGATATCCCTTGTATGCATCAAGGAAGCACTTCAGAGGGTACTGAGAGAGGGAATCCACTTGGACATCAATTTCTGGGAGAGGATAACAATCCTTGGGGCATGCTTTGTTCAGGTCCTGGAAGTCTATACACATCCTCCACCCTCCATCTTTTTTTTTTACCATGACTGGGTTTGCCACCCAGGAAGATTATTTCACCTCCCTTCCTATCCCAGCTCTGAGTAACTTCCTTGTCTCTTCACATGTGGCCCTTCTCTTGCTAGGGCCCATGCTCCGTTTCTTTTGCTTCACTGGCTGCACCCAGGTGTACGTATTGAGCCAATGTTCAGTCAGGCTCCTTGGGATCCCGGTCATGTCTCCATGTTGGAATACGAATACATCTATGTTGAAGAGGAGTGATTCCTTGAGAGCATTTTTGTGACAACTGCCACTTTTCGGTAACTTTCTTACACTTAAAGTACTCATTTTAGCTACATTTTTATGCATTTCGAACACTCGAACTGCGTATTACATAATATACATCTTAGAATACTTATGGAATATTCAATTATGATGCACATGATTCATTTTTATGGGTTACCTTTGAAACAATGTAAACAATGCATCGAAACAACTAGAGTAGTATCTAGTAAACTAGCGTGCTGACGAAAACTCAGGACCCAGCGAAACCATCTAAATTACATCTTTAGGACTCAGAAGAAAGTCCAACATCAAATATACATTAAACCCTATATGGGAATGCAAGGGTTTGGTTTAATATACTACCAATGTCCGGTAGCACCGAAAACTGCCGAAAAGCACTAAAAGCGACGATTTCTACACTTTTCCGCAGAAATTTTGCTGAAATCAGCTTTCTAATATTTTTACGACATGTAAAAATATTATTTAACATAGAATTCATGTGTGGATACATTTGGGTATCATCCGAGCCAATAACTACATCAATTCACACAAGTTACGCAACTTAGCGTTCAAATAACATCTAACCGAAACAATTCGAAACGATTATCCGAACGATATCTAATCTTTTTTTTTAGTAACCATCTAATATTATTTTGGTCATTTTAAGGCTAGTTATAACATCTAAACATCTTAAATCAATTGAAATCCTTGAACACCTAAACTTCCTAACATTTGTCTACAAATTCTAACACTTGAAATAATTAGAAACAAATCACCAAGCATGACCCCCCCCCCCCCTCATTCACGGTCATAAGACCCTTTGTGGGCCCCACTTTTCTTTCAACTTGTTTAAGTGTTAAATATCTAGATATTATTTGTTAGTTACTAGTGGATTATGTTGGTTATATTTTTTATAACTTAACCACTAAGTAAACTAGCACTTTACCCATTTTTTTTCCATCTTTTATTACACAAATAAACTCTCTCATCATCTTCATCCATTTCCACCAAGAACACCATAAAAACCCATTTAAATTTTATCAAATCTTGATGATCAACATGGAGTTTCATGGAGCTTAAGGTGATCTAAAGCATTTGCAAGTTAAAGGAAGTGTATTCATCCATTCAAGAGCCTTAAATCATCAAGATCTTCATATTCTTAACTCTTAATCATTCTCTAAAGATCATCCCTAGCCTAGTGCTAGAAGTAAGCTTCTAGATCTATTTTTTTTCATACTTATATTATGTTTATGATTGTTATTATAACTAATAATAACTAAGTAATCATACATAATAAACATGAAAAATACAAAGAAGCAAAAATAATAATCATGATATATTTATATTGGTTTATATTGTGATCTAAGACTTGTTATATGCATATTCGATCTAGTTATGATGATTATGATATAAATAAATTGTTAGAGGATGTTTTAAAAATATGATCTAACAATTATACATGTTTATGTTAAAGGGTTTTTAACATAAAGGTTTAAAGGGATGATCATAACCTTTGATCTTGTGAAAGTATTTAAAGTTTTTATTTAAAAACAAGACTTTTACAAGATTATAAAAAGTAACATACAACATGAGATTTTTATAAAAGTTGTTAAAACTAGAAGTAAACTTGGTTTTTGAACTAGTTAGCACATGTTATGATCATGTCCAAAACCCTACATGATTTGGAGATCATTTTGATAAGTTTATGTTATAAAAATCTCATATGTTTTAGTTAAGATGTTATGAGTAAATTGATGGTGATTTGGAAAAGAAAATGATATGTAAATAAACATGGCAAAGTTCATATTACAAAGGAACTATGGCCAACTTTTCTTAGAAATCATATGTTAGAAAAACTATCATTTTTTTTACAAAGTCTTTACAAGATTAGAAAGTTGGTCTTTCTAAACATAAAAATTGACATAAATATATATTTTGGTAAAATACATATTTATTGAACATATCAAGTATGTGTTATGTGTTATTATTTGTATTAGTTATATATACAAGTTAGAGACTTGATAACAATGACACAAATAAATACAAGACATACTTACAACTAAAAACTTACAAGAATACATATAGACACACTTGAAAACAACTTACGGACATTCCGAGCTTTCGGACACAAATTATGGTCAAATCGGACGACGGACGAACCTATGAACATATCACCAATCCGAGGACTTAGTACGACATTTGGGCGATCTTTCGACGCGGACACCAAAATATGTTACCATTAACAAAATTCGGACATTTTTAAACTTATAAAAACTATTATGTTTTTATTTACTAAAAAGTATACTTAGTGAATTTTTATAAAAATGTTTTATAGAAATGAAAGACTTATACTTTCTTAATGGGCTATTTTATACAAATGGGCTTACATTTCTTAATGGGCTATTTTATACAAATGGGCTTACATTTCTTAATGGGCTACTTTATACAAATAGGCTTACATTTTATAATGGGCTTAACATAAATACATGGGCTAAGTCCAATATCAAAAACTCATGGGCTAAGCCCAATACCAAACATATGGGCCAAGGCCCAACACTATTTAAGCCCAACACTCTATAAGCCCAACACTATTTAAGCCCAACACTATTTAAGCCCAACACTATTTAAGCCCAACACTATTTAAGCCCAACACTATTTAAGCCCAACACTATTGAGGCCCAACACTATTTAGGCCCAACACTATTTGGGGCCCAATAACATGAAAACATGGGCTCGGCCCAATGACACCTTTATTGGAAATTCAGTTATACAATTTACTTACACAACGACACGAAATCAAGAAGACAAGACCCGATGATACAACTCACAAGATACAAGATGACATATATATATATATTTGGTGAAATATATATATATATATATAACAGTTTAACAAATCATTCATCTAAATACACAGTTCAACGAACAGTAAAGACATACAAGTCTTACACATATTTAAGACACAAGACTTGTACTCAAGTTATTACAAAGACCGAAGTGTCTAACAAATATAAGAACATTTGTAGGTCGCAACACTATTCAGGACGACCGCACGTGAGATTATAGTTACTTCTATTCACAGGATGCGATACTGTGAGTTCATGTCCCCTGTTCATTTAAATGTTTTACAACTTTACAACTATCGGGGAAAATACATGTTCAACGTATGTTAAAGTTAGGGAATGAAACACCTTAGATCATGTGCGAATTAGGGTTATACATCTAAGCACCATTAATCCAGTTTGGACCTAGGTACAAGTGGTTAGATCTAATGGGTATTGGCGAGCCCCACTCTTGGTCGTGGACCCATACAGAAGAGTGCGTTTGTGTCCCAGTCGATAGTAGTCGACATAAAATCGTCTAGGTTTGGATTGCTTCCTAATTCGTCACACATATTAATGTCCTCGCGAAACATTAATGATCAACGATTTCATTGACGCTTTACATACTACATCATTACATACAGATACATTTTATACAACTCACATTTTATGGATGCAGTTTATACAACTCACATTTTATGGATACAGTTTATACAACTCACATTTTACAGATACATTTTATACAACTCACATTTTACAGACACATCTCATACAACTAAACTGCATGAACTCGCTCAACTTTTGTTGATGTTTTCAAACTTACATGTATTTCAGGGAATTAGTGGACCAATG
>JARYGA010012932.1:0-88446 GCA_030545235.1 Helianthus tuberosus | reverse complement strand
AAGTGAGTACATAGTTCCCATCTTTTACTACTTTCAAATGTTTTGGGGTGAAACACATGTGCCTACTTGTTACTTTCGTGCTTTTCGTGCCTTCATGACATATACTTGCTATGTTCAATAGTACACATATAGTACATGATTTCATTATGTTTTGCTATGTATGTTCACTTAGCATGCTAGCACATTGAGTTCATATATTACATTTTGTTGCATATGTTCACTCAGCATATGGACACATTGTTTTACATTTCTACTTTGTATGTTCACTTAGCATACTAGGTACATTATTTTCATAAAACATGCTTACATTTGGTATGACATTTGGTTTGTTTAACGAAACTAAAATACGCTCATTAACATTGATCACGCCGCTCGGTAGTAAGTAGTGGTACCGTAGGACTTGACAACTCCCATTCCTGAAATCTTAGGTTTATTTGGACGTAAGGAATGACTGAATCTGAAAACATTTTTGATAACCTTTGATTTGTTCTAAGGTCTATCCTACAGTCTCAAGGCTTGAAAGTATACGTTTAACATTACCACATAAGTGTTTGTATCAATATAGCATGGATTTTGCAAAACATATCTTTGACTTAAACTGTGTTTTATATCAAATAGATTGTTTTGTACATTCTTTATATAGGGTTGAGCAAATGCTTTTATTCACTATACATTTCATTTTGGTGGTTTGTTTGGGTAAGTGATTTAAATAACGAGGCGTGTGTAATATGGTAAAAGCATGGTGGATACGCCGCTGGTACTTCCTATATATAAGTGCTTTTATGATATTACATATTGTAGCGTTATTTAAACCATTTCAATTTAGACATATTACATTCTACACAGATAACATATTTACACATAAACATTGTTTTACAAACAACTTATTTTATACAAACTCATTTTTTACTTGGTTACTTATTTAACTATACATCTCTCTTTTATATATCATCTGATTTTCTTATCACTTTTTATATGATTTGTAAAAGAAAACATTTTCCTAAGATTCATGACTAATTTTTATAAAATAATTCTTTTAATTACAAGTCATGAATCCTTAATCAATAAACCTATCTATCTCACAGGCATTTTTATGCTGACGTACCTATTTTCACATGAGTTTTCAGGAGCTGATGCATAGGAATGATCAAGATACACTTAGGCGGACCTGTGCCTTAGTTATATAAAATGAAGCTAGAATAGTTTAACTTTGTTATGTACTCTTTGTTTCTTTGTTTTAAGACAATGTATCCCCTCTTTGTTTATAAATAAAACATAACTTTAAATACCATGGTTGTGAAACAATAATTCTGTTGCTCGACTCCCCGACGTTTCCGCCGCGGTTTGTTGTATTACGCGGTCGGGGTGTGACAGAACCGGTGGAAATTACGGATCGGGAAGTTAAGACTCTCAAGCGTACCGAGATACCCATTGTTCGAGTTCGATGGAACTCTCGTCGTGGCCCAGAGTTCACTTGGGAACGAGAAGACCAAATGAAATGCAAGTATCCCCAGTTGTTTAAGAAAGGTGAGTCCACTGCTGAGGCTGAAGCTACTGCGGAATTTCGGGACGAAATTCCAAACTAACGGGGGGATGATGTGATACCCCAGGAAAAACCAGGAAACCACGCAACCTAACTAGCTTCCTCAGTGAATACGTGCAAAATTTCGGGACGAAATTTCTTTCAACTTGGGGATGATGTGACAACTCGTATTTCAGAACCTTTCTTTGTATTTGATGTAACCAGTATGAACATTATGTGAATATGTGATACGTTGATTTTTATGGAATGTTATGTATTGAATGTGTTATGTAATATGAAATTATAATGTGAATACGTATCCTTGGTCACACAACACAAACCTAGTCACACAATAGGTGGCCGATCGCACAAACTTGTTTAGGCCGTACACCTTGTCTTTTGTCACACACCACTCTCGGCCCACACTCCTTGTACTCGAGATCAAAGGGCATCCCATGTAAGGGTTCGGTCCACTCTTTTATGCACATAACTCACAAGGGAGGGTGTATACTCATTATTTGCAAAATACACAACACACACAAACCCTAAACTCTCTCATCCTCTCCTTCGAAGTCCGACGTCAGCCCCCTCTCCCGAAGACCTTCTTGTTCGGAACGATCTTATTCTACCTTTCAATCGGTTAGTATTCCATCATGGTTTGATTATATGATAGTCATGTTGTGATTGCTATGATCTTACATAATGTCTTAGGGTTTCTTGTTAGTAGATTCGGGGGTGATATGTGTTCATGAGAATGAAATAAATGATTGATTATAATGTTTATGTAAATTGGCTCACGTGTGTAACATAGCGAAACGAAATAGGGTCTGATGATCTAGGAATGCATGATTTAGTGATGAATGCTCAATGATATCTTGATCGTTTGGTTCGAAACTTACATAATGATCATATGAATAATTGTTACTTGTGATTTGGTTAATGATTAGGGTTGCATGTTAGTGTTCAAAATCACTGATTTGATTATGAAATTGAATGTTATGATAGGATGTGATCATGATTAGGGTAATTAGGGTTCGTGAGAATTAATTGGAAAATGCTTGATTTGATCGAGTAAATGCAAAGATAGAAACTGTTTGTATGATTTGGAACTGATCGCATGAATTAAGGAAATTATATAACTGATCGCACAATATCAGATCACACAAGATCTGATCGCACAAGCTAGGATTGTATGAGGTACCACTGTTAAAGCACTGTGTACAGCACCGTCATGCATGATCGCACAACATGCTGTGGATCGCACAAGACAGTGCTGATCGCACATGTTGGGCCGCACAAGTATTTAAACTGTTGTTGTTTATTGGGCCGCATGTTTCATTGGGCTGGGTAAATGTTTGGATCGCACAATTGGTTCTGAATCGCACAAGTTTAAATGGGCCACATGAATCGCACAAGGCAAGCCCAAATCGCACAAGGTGATGCTGGGCTGTGGTATGTGGGCCATCGCACAAGAATAGGATCGCACAAGACATCGGCCCACATACCAGTTGCACAAGCCCAACTCAGTTGCACACTTCATGTGAGTGGGCTTACGTGTGTTGGGTCGTAGACTCACACACATGGGCTTGGCTTGTATGTAAACATAAATGTTACTGTAAACGAGTTATGTACTGTTGATTGACTGCTATGATGTTACTTGTATGCCATTATCCTTATGTGTACGTAAACTGTTAGCGATGTGTGAAACTTATGTGAATTACTTGGACCTAGACCTGACTTGTATGGTAACCATGTTAGGACGTGGTTGACCACAAGTAGCTCAAGCGACCTTTTGTTTATCTGCCGAGCTAATCTAAGGTGAGTTCACATTTTCCACAAGGCATGGGATTCCCGGTGGTTTGGGAATGGGTTAATGTTTAATAAGGAAACCTGCGTATTCTCCTTGGGTAGAATACGTACTTCCACCCTCTTAGGTGAAGGGTGACAACATTGAAACCTGCGTGTTCTCCTTGGGTAGGACACGTACTCCCACTCTCTTAACTGAAGGGTAACAACATTGAATGACACTAGACAAAACTCTATCATTAAGTCCCTCATTTTTATATCGACTTAATCACCGGGCCAATGGCGAACGGGTCATTAGTTAAATAGCGCTATTAGGTTTGACAAGCCTCACACCGTGCCGCAGAGGACGGGCGTGGACTAATGGATCTGAGCACTTAGTCAATGATGATAGACATTGACGCAGGGCATATAAACATAACTACAGTCAGTAGTCGATATGGTAACGGGTCTAGTGGTTAACATGCGGAAGCCCCCACTGGTTATGGTTTGGGAAACAAGGAACATGTAAAACTTGTGGTTTTCGAAACAACTTATGGTTTTTGGAACAACATTAAAATGGACAACCAACTGTGAACTCGCTCAACTTTGTTGTTGATTCGTTGTTACATGCCTTGCAGGTCGTTAGGTACTTAGCATGAGCTTGCATGAGAGGTGTTGTTATGGAACATGGACCATTGAGTGTTCATGATGAACTTATGAACTTTTAAACTTATGTATTGGGTTTTGAACTTTATGCTTCCGCTGAAAACTTAAACTTTGTTGAATTGTTTTGACACCAATTATATTGTTTGGTTTGGACTTTTATTTATTTAATTACTAGGTTATTACGCGGGTTTTAACAAATGAATATATAACGTATATTTCAAATATAAACCCACTGTGGAAATGGACTGTATCACAACACAAACGAAAATTAAGTGTTTTCATTGAAATTTGAATGGAATTAATTTTTGGGATAAAAGTTTACCTCTCGACCATCTCTACAACAATCCCATGAAGACCAACAGATGTGATTATATTGTTCTTGATAACAAAACAACATAAAATCCAATGTAGCACAAGATTTTTAATGAACAAATTTAATAAGATAAAAAATAAAATTGCAAATTTGTTCTTAACCTCTTGGATTAATAAGTAACTCGATGTGTATAACACATTAAAAAAGAACAAAACATTAGTGTCCCACATTTCATCCATTCACAATAATATAGATTACGACAACGAAATTAAAATTTTAAACTCTTGTAAGTAGCAAATCTCAGTACCAACTCTGTTCAAATTTTAAACCCTAAACCCATCCACTCAAGTTTCATCCTAGGCTTTGCAGACCTGTAATTTTATGCAAACAACAATCATGAAATATATTTGATGTTGTGAATGATGAGTCAAACCTTTCTTCAGTTGTGGTTTTGTTATCAGTCATGAATGTCTTCTTTTAGCTTGACCCACTATAGCGCTGGTATCCAAGGGAACTCCATAATCCCATTCAAAAATATTCCCATATCCGAGATGATGGATGATACTCTAAGCTACCAACAGTCATCCCAAAAATCAAATACCAGATAATAGACGAGAATAATAATAACACACACCTATGAATTAAAAGGTTAAAATATTGTTATTATAAGAAATTAAAAATAAAATTATGATCATCATAAACTTTTTCCTAAGATTCACTATTTCACTTTATTCTGGAAGCAGAACTTATAGATGAATGAACTGACCTCATAACTAAGGACTGGGAAAAAGTTCTCTTTGTTAGGTTTTCTTGATATATACTTGGTTTTTAACTCCACTTCAAGCGGAGCACATAAGGTGCCATCAGGTAAATGTCAGTGCCCAAGCTCCCTTAGACTTTTTCGTCATCGTCTGATTTTGCACACCAAGAACCGGTTGGCTTCAACTCAATTTCCGTAACATCATATCCACAACTATGCATCTTAAAAAAGGAATAAAAAGAAAAAGTCCAGTCAACAAAAAAAAAAAAAAACAATCAAAATAATTGATACACTCTTACATGTTATACCTTAGATGTGATCCGAGTAAAATACGGGTGAATAATGACGCTCTCCAGAGAGTAGTTCTTGAGACAAAATAGAATATACCTACCTCCATGCATATAGCAAGGATGCAAGAACAACTGAGTCGTACCCCATAAGGGACGGATCTTGGTCCCCTAATAACGATTCAATTCATAAAAGAACACAATTATGATTAGAAATAAAAATAATATAAACACAATTGGTCATATAAAAACTTTAATATTTGGAAATTCACCTGAAATTCTTTCACAAGAGTTACAGTTTCATCCAGATTTGCATTAGTTTCTACAAAGATAACAAACAACCAATCAGTTTTCATGAGCAATAGTAATTTAACAAATTGATCATAAAACTTGTCATTAACAACTTTTGATAATTACCTCTTATGTTTCACCATCAGGGGAAGTATCTCTATCATGAAAACACCATCTATCAACTCCAAGCTTTTCTAGGAACCCAAAGTTAGCCCTCACTACAACAAAATCAAAATTCACTTAAGAATTTAACAAAAAGAGGCATGTTTGAGGGTTAAAACTTATTGATCTTACTTCTTCGCTTAGCCATGGCTAAGGAATTAAAACCACCTTCCCGTGGCCACATCTTAGTCGCTGCACTAAATGGGTCAGCTCCTGTCCAACAAAAAGTGTCCCCCATAGGTTTTTTTTATATATAGATATAGATACTACCACCGTGAACCTTAATCCATTGGTTTTAAGATTGATACCTGATGGCAATGCATAGACCAAACGTTTTAAGTAATTATATCCATTCCCATTCTACCCTTATTATCAATCTCATTCGTGTACTGAATCAAATGTCTTTATATCAACAAACTATTACATTTTAAAGATACAACATCTTCGATGTATCCCAAAATACCCTTGAGTTTGCCGTCTAATTCCTCTCTGAGTTATAAAAGTACATCACAAATCATTTCAAAATATTGGTAGACCAAGTGGAACAAAAGTTTAAACAATAAATTATCAATCAATAATAATTACTTGATGACATCCTTGGACTGCTCATAAGTGGTCGGCTTCTCAGTTCGAACTGATAACGACACAACTAAGCTATCGTCCATTTGTACACAAAAGGCCATTCGGGTCAATTTGCCATTAAGGGTTGAAGAAACTTTGCCAGGGCTAGCAACCTACAAAGAAGAGGAATAAAATATGTTTAATAAGCTTGGTTTTCCTAAAATTGACAACTAAAGCTCAAAATCTCATATAATACCTCTTTTTTTGATGTGGTGAAGTTGTAGTGCCACTGAGTCTTGGATGCATTATTTGATGGATGATACTGCTGCTTTTGCGATTTGTGCAGTTCGATCATTTCCACCGTTTCCATGTAATATATCACAAGAGAAATGAACTTGTTAAAGATAATAAATAGGACAGCGGTTCTTAAAAACTATTGAAAACATTATACAAAAGGAATTATAAGATGAGATATGAACACAATAAAACACAAAATATTATCAAAAACATATTCTTTCTTGATTATGTAACTCTTTAAATGGTCAATTAATCAAGATTATATAATGAATTTTATATCAAAAGCTAAACTAAAAAACCACTTTAGCCTTTCTTCTAGCGATGTTATTTCACAAATCGCCTGTAGTTTTTTTTCTTGTAATTACAGCTTCTTATCCTATTTTAATTATATATGAGATAATCACTTTCCAATAGCTAAGGTAGTTTTAGTTTTCTTTGTAAGAAGATCTTTAACTTTAAGTATGATTAAAGATAAAATCATCAGTGAAACATAAAAGTAGTTACAGAATGTTATAACATTTGACCCGTTGGAGATTAAACAAAATTGACCTATTATGTGCAATTTACTTGAAATGCCACATGTAGTAAGACACTAAATCCTACAACAAACTAATGACATGCTCTATGAGAAACACCAAGCACATGGCTAAAATTGTTATCGAATTAAGAAACATATATATACCTGCATAAAACCTTCTAGTCAGATTATGAAGATAACTTAGAGAATGTTCTTCCTTCCCTAAACTGGACATACACATTCCCTACCGGCTCACGTTGTAGAAAAGGTAATCAAATTGGAATCTGAAATAGCTAAACAAATATACGCTGAAACATGTCAAATCAAATATAGTATTTCTTTATAAAAACTTATACATTTTTTGAACATGCCTTTAGTCTCTTTCGTAAAATCATCAACAACAAAATGAGAAAAAAGGTTGAAGAATACCTGTTCGATGAAAGTAAAACTCATATTGAACTCAAAAATTTGATTGACGTAGCCATTATAATTCTACAATTGAACTCCAATTCCTGATTTAAACCATAAGAAAACTCAAAATCAAAATTCAAAATTCAAAATCCAAAGTTATTGATTACTGGGAAAACGTTGGACCGATTCTCCCATACCCTAGATGTTTAACATCATCTCTCGGGCAAAGTGTCTATAGCCACCAACCGAAGGAGATGTATACAATTGATTCCGATCTTGTCCGATCATCATAAGTATAGGATGAATAAATGATTGGAAAATCAATTTCCAATTGTAGGGGAAACAACTAAACCTAGGGTTTATAATTAGGGTTAAAGTGTTAGAACGAAGTTTACGGTATAAGTTTTAGTATTCCCGTCGATTAATGAACATTAGACCATTAACGAAATCAGACGAGTGAAACAACAAAAAAGAATAATCGAACCACAAATTAGACATTACCGTCGATTTAGAGTCTTCAAATCCGATGAATGTTGATCGAAACTCTTGGATGGATCTTCGTCGCCGTGTTCGCCAGCGAGAGTGAGGGAATTAGGGTAAGAATGAAGAGTATGGTGTCAGATTATGTATCTTAGGCAACTGATTAATGATAATTTCGGACTATCCATTTACAATCGGATTATCCATATAAGTGTTTGGTTTAGGGGGGAAAACCATATGAGGATTAACCAGAGGGTGACACGTGTCCCCCACTGGTTTCTTATATATAATACTAGGTTATAACCCGGGAACTTCCCGGGTAGTAAAAATTAATTTATATTATTCGAATTATGCCGTTAACTAAAATAAAAAGACATGTTTTTAAACATTTTTATAACTTGTGAGGTTCAAGGGTTGGACCATTTAATTTACATAACTCAAAGCGTATAGTAACGCTAATTTTGTTAGCTCTACACTATTAATAAAGGAGTGGAGAATTGCCAAAGGGTGACTTTCGTTACCATATTCAGGTTTAGCCACCCAAATTCACTACTAATTGATATAAATGTTAATGATATATGAAATATAGTTTGATATTATTAAATCTTTTTTTAATCAAATTATTATTACAGGACCGCTATGGTTAAATCGCTTGGAACCGAATACAAGCAAAACTGATTGTCACTAACATGACTAATTGTCGCTTGGAACCCATTTGATCCAAACAAAAGTATTATCAGTCCAGTTGACCCGTCAACGTTTTATCAATTACTTCTAAAAAAATAATAATAGATAATAAGATCTTTCTTATAAAAAAAAATCCAAGATTCAAATTCAGTAACACAATTTAGAAGATTGTAAACATTTGTGTACTCGTTAAGCCACTTTTTTTCCATTCTATTTGTTTGACCCATTCCTTTTTAGGTTAGTTTTGTTTATGAATCTATCAACCAAAACGGTCATTAGTCAATATAACTAACCCTTATGGGCAAATTTTGTTTCCACAGATGCATGCAATCAATGAAGCAAAACCATATTGATGCTTTAACATAGTGAATTACTGCCATCTTTTTAATGATTTGAGATTAATATAGTACCCGTGACCTACACGAACAATCTAAATGTGTTCAATATGATTATTAGTAGAGTACATGTAATTAAATAACATCTTTACAGTATTGAAGATAGAAACCGGTTTTAAAACAAAAAATTCATGAAAAATAATACCAGTTTAAAAAACTGATGACTATTTTGTGCAATTAGAGCCATTAGAATAAGATCATACATACATCAATAATTTGATTACTCTATTAAATGACAGATAGATTCATTGGTACATATGATAGTGAATAAAACTCTACTCGTACAACAATAGCATAGAAAACCAATCATAAATAATAAGCTAAAAAGAGCTACATTTTTTACCAGCAAAGCCAAACTTCATTAAACAAAAGATACTACAACTGTCCAGGAATGCAAGGAGATGTCTAGATGAAAAGTATATACTCATCAGTTATGCCTGAGTGAAAATGGATTATAAAGAAATAGTTGTTCAATGGAGGGTATATCTATAAAACAAATCAAAATTAAAAAAAACATAAAATACATTAAAAACAAAAGAAACAGTCTTCATTGAAGCCTTACATCAGCCTTGTGTTTTAGTAAAAGTTATAAAGCATCTTGTTGTCCATGACCAGCAGCCCAAATCAGCGGGGTACCAGACTCACTTTGTGAATTAACATCAACACCATGGGAAATCAAGAACTCCATCAACTCAATATGTCCTGCAAACATTTCGTCCCATAAACTCATTCCAAACTTTCCTATAAACAAAATAATGTCATTGATTTCTTTAAACATATTTATCTTACAATATAACACTCAAATCTAGACCATTAGTAAAGGCAACATGATATAAGCTAAAACAACTCACCTATTTCAGCAACATGATGCAGAGCCGTAGCTCCTAACTCACTCCATAGCGATGGATCAGCCCCAGCCCCCATGTTCAATGAGGTATTTAGCAGTAGTAATATGCCCTCGCCTTGCAGCATGAATAAGAGGTGTCTCACCTAAAACAGTGTAAATATAAATTTTCAATAATTGTAAAACTTAGCTGTATAATCTATATCAAAATATAAATTCAAATCTAACAAACAGAAAACTAATTACCATCCTCATCTTTAACATTCACATCAAGTTTCAATTTCTATAGTCAATTTCTCAAGCAAATACTGTTTGTTATCTGCATTATTCAATACAAATTGCTGCAAGTATCTTTACTTATTAGCGACTAATGGTCAAAGGAATGAATAAAAAATTAAAAAGGTGGAATTAATTATAAAACCATTTTCTTGCGATCATCTATTCCATAGAAGGTTGTTGATCACGGCCAGCTCTACCCGATTCTTGATAAAATGATACCATCGAATTCGGAATATGGAAATGGTAGACAATTCTGACATCTTTTCGATTTATATCCTAATATTATTGTGCATACTTGGTTAGTCGATACATACGCTTAATGAAAATTATGAAACAAAATAAAAAAAAAGTTGAATATATAATATAAGCAGCCTCAACATACATTACCCCTTTCTTTTTAAAAAGGTAAAAGAGAACTGACATAAATAGGCATGGGGTACTCTCCACCATCTACACAACTTTTTGTATTTAAAAACATGGAAAAACACTATTATTTTTATTTAAGCGTCTCAACTTGTTGCAAAAACAAGATATTTACCTGGTGAGCAAAAGAGCATATGCCATGACTCTTTCACATTTAGCAGCTGCTTCATATCTCCTTATCAAGTTCACTTGGATTTCTTCGACAGATCCAACACTATCACACCATACTCGCTTTGATTTCTTCGACAGATCCAACACTATCACACCATATATATGTATACCTATATTTTTATTCAAAAAATAAATTGTTTTCCAAAACAAGAAACAACCAAAAAAAATTAGTTTGACCAACTTTTAACTTGCTACAGTAGGAACAAAAACTATAAACAACTGACCAAAAAATTCATTCATTATAGTGGACTTAGACAATTGTTTAGAAAGATTTAGCAGTATGTTAATACAAATAACCAATCCAGAAACCAACTGCTATATGACAAAAATGAAACAAACAGTGTTATTAACTACAATGTGTGCAACCCAAACAAGTATATTTTTCTATCCAAAAACAAATAGAGAAGCATAATTCCTAAATTAAATGCACAGACAACACATTACAATTTACGTGGTCATGTAGTAGTAATAATGAAATTTTACAAAGATTAGAGAAAAAAACTTACAGTGTTGTAGATAGGGCAGGAAAAAACTCAAGACAGGTCAAGAAAGCTTCACTGATTTTTTTTTTGAACGGCAAACGCTTTATATATATATATATAAAGAGCCAGCAAGAAGCTGAGGAACATCAAAACAACAAAGCGAAAGAAAAAACGAACGAAAAACAACAGATTACAGAATGTCTACAATGTCAAATTCAACCCAATTACCCCACGAAGGCGACGAGAGCTTCGATCTATTGAAAATCCACATGAAAGCGTCTTCCTTGATAAGATCCACCGATATAGAAACCGGGATGAAGTTACCGTTGAAAGCTTTCTCATTTCTGGCGAGCCAAATCCTCCAGACCGTTGCCAATGCAATAGAGTAAACCATCTTCTTCCACTTAAAATCACCCGGCTGATCCCTTAAATACCCGATCATCTCTTCTATGCTGCCGATATTGTTAGGGAACTTGATCCTCATCCATGTCAAAATGGACCACCAAATGCTCCTGGCCCATAAACAATTAATGAAAATATGCAGCGGGTCTTCATCGCCAATGCCGCACCTCGGACAAACGACATCAGGAACCGGAACCCCCCTATGTCGTAACCCCGTTTTAGAAGCAATTTTGCCAAGCATGGCTCTCCACAGCAGATAATTCACCTTCGGAGGAACCCAAGAATTCCAAACAAAGGCAACCGGCTCAATAGATCCCGAGTTGGCGGCCTCTTCTATATCAAGTCTAACTTGCTTCACCGAAAAAGAGCCATTTGGATCATTACTCCACATCCATTTTCCCCCGTTTAGGATCAGCTTGTTTTGAATTGTGATACCAGCTTTGGCGAAACTCTTTTCAACTGAATAAATATCCTTCCACGCCCCGGCAATCGACTTTTTAATGGGAAGGACATAGTTATTGTTGTTATTGACAGAATTGGCTGCATGAATCGATCGAATAACTTTGGCCCACATCTGATTTGGGTTATCTTTAAGTCTCCACCACCACTTAACAAGCATAGCCATGTTGAAGGTATGAATCCCGCCAAGGCCCATACCTCTCGCTTTCTTAGATTTAATGATGAAATCCCAACGCAACCATCTCATTTTGTTTCCCGAAGCCGATTTACCCCACAAGAAATCTCTCCTAATTTTTTCGAGTTTATTAAGGATGCATTTCGGAGCCGCGAACAAAGAGAGGAAGTAGGATGGGAGGCTACCGAGAACCGACTTCGCTAAGGTCAATCTACCGGCAAAGGAAATGTGTCTAGCTTTCCATTTGGATAGGACATTGGAAAATTTTTCAATCACCGGTTTCCAGTATCTAGCCCTTTTCATGTTTACACCCACCGGAATTCCCAAATAAGAAAAAGGGAATGAACCAACATCACATCTAGCCAATGCCGCAAACTCCCCTATCTCGGTTTCGGAGACGCCTATTCCAAAGATCTTACTTTTTTGGCGGTTCACTTTTAATCCGGTGACAAGATGAAGCCATCTCAACATCCGATTTAATGCTGAAATATTTTGATTCGACCACTCACCGATGAAAATAACATCGTCGGCATAACAAAAATGTGAGATGATAGGACCATTATTAGGGAGCTGACAACCCTCGAAAAGGCCGAGACTGCAGGCCCTGTTCATCCACAAACTGATGATTTCCGAAGCAATAACAAAAAGGAAGGGGGATAGGGGGTCTCCTTGCCTTAGACCCCTCTTGAATTTGAATTCTCTGGTTGGCGAGCCGTTAACTAGAATAGATCTCCACGCAGTCCCGAGGCACCCCTTAATCCACTTAATCCAAGCTGACGGGAACTCCATTTTGTTTAACATACCCAAGAGGAACTTCCAATTTATGGAATCATACGCCTTTTGAAAATCCACTTTAAAAATAAGCAACTTCCTGTTCGATTTCTTAGCCCAAGCCACAATCTCGTTTAACATTAGAGGACCATCTAGAATATTTCGGCCACCCACAAAGGCCGATTGGGTGGGAGCAGTAATAACGTTTACAATCGGTTTTAACCTGTTAGCCAAGACCTTAACCAGGATAGCTTGTGTCCTTCAATCCAACCAATCACCAGATGCAACACAAAGAAAGAAGGCCCATAATTTTTTTTTTAAAACCCCAAGAATTCTTTAGAACCCCAAGAATATGCATCATTCTCTCTTAAAATCTTTTACAGCAAATTCACAATTTTCAGTGTAAAAAACAAAACACTCTTGTTCTTTGTCAAGATGGCCAATGAAGAAGGCAAGAAGGATCGTGACAAATATCTTGCACCTATCACCTGATTTGATGTTCTTTAATTCATTTATTCTCCGGTACATCAAATACTTCAAACCGAGACTAATTCTCAGAACAACAGAAGATACGCTAATTGACCGCAAGCCTATCTTCAACCTCCTTTACACCGTTGGATTTCAATGATTAGAACCCCTAATCGCAGTCAAGAGTGAGATGTGCAGCAGAGTCACCGCCTAAACAGATGACCTGGCTCGCCATAGAAAAAACGAGGTTTAAATATCAAACCCTAGGTCTCTGACTATTCCACCAGAACAAAACCACGATCTTCAAACAACTCCAGCAGGTTTCTATCTACGAGCAGAAAAGAAGCCCTAAAGTTGCGAAACCTATCAAATGGATAAAATTTCTCCATCCACACAATAAACAACACAAGAACCTTCACGTAAGGTTTCTTAACTTGGAAGAATCTTCACTCAATACGACACTCGCATAGACTTGAATAAACACCAATCGATACCAGTTCCTAGATCTAGCCCCAAAAACATCAACACATGCAAAGCCGTAAATCAGATTACTAGGATTGCATATATGAAAAACCCTAGAATATGAGATACTCCAAAAATCAGCGGAAGAACCATAATCGATCAATAACATTGACTCTGATACCATGTCACAAAGCTATGATATCCAGACAAAATCGGTAGATCAAAACATCAAACAGTATTTACTCAAACAAACTGAAGACTACAACTGAAGAACGACTCAATCGATACAAGAATGAACAACTCTCAACTCTCAACTACAGATGAATATCAACACGATAATCATCAAAACACTTAACAGATTTCACACACGAATCACTAAAAACAAGATGATTTAGCGATAATCAACAAGAAACCCTAAGCACTTTAGAGAGAGAAACGAGAGAATACTGATCTAAAATATCTGAGTTGTTACCCCTCAATAATGCACTAAGACACCTTTTATATTGACCCGGTATCCACTGTGATGTCCAGATAACCCGGACTTGGTTAAACATACTCTGTTATAACAACTTATAAGTTGTTATAACAGGCTTCAACAGCAGCAGCCCAATAGTCCTCAACAGCAGCCCGAACAGCCCAACTGTAACAGCCCATCTGCCTTTTATCTTTAACCAGCACATTTCAACTTAAAGCCCAGTTGCATAAGCCCATACCATCGATACCTCATTTAAGAAAATAAAAATATTAGAAAAGATTTTATAAAATATAAAACTGGTTTTATAATATATTTTTAACAACTACTAATGTTCTTACATGATACACCATCCTCGCTTTGATTTCTTCGACAGATCCAACACTATCACACTATCACATCATCCTCGCTTTGATTTCTTCAGCCAATAACCTTTGCTGATCCCCAAATATTTGCTACTGAAAAAAAAACATATTAGGTTTTTATTTTATGAAAACCTAAATCAATGAACCGTGAACATTCATATTGATGCAAATATATTCAAATAACGAAAACATACACAAGTATGGTGAAAATCGAAACTTTAAAAATACGAATTTGCAGAAATCGATTCAAATAACGAAAACATACACAAGTATAGTGAAATCTAGACAACCAAGGGCCTCAACAGCCAATCAACTCTCTTTAGTTGAACCCCTCAAGTTTAATTTTAACCACCGTTAAAATAACTTGTGGAAGCTGCAAGAAGAAGAACTTTTTCAGTCAGAACATCAATCTTAAATTAAACTATTTCAGTATTTTGTATTATACAAAACCAAAATCACTAATGTTAAGAGTGTTACACATCAACCAATCATTTATAACATATATAATCTAAACATTCTAAGATGTAACTGATAGTCTCACAAATAAGAGATTACAAAATACAGTTTGAGCATATTATAAAACACCGGAACTCCTTAAGTGTTGCCAAAATCCTAGGTCTGGCCGGAATCTGAACAGACACCAGTGTGAACACCATATCTAACCGAAATAGGGCCATATACCCCCAATCTAAACAAAATCGAGGCATGCAAAGATGATCTTTTCTGCCGGACTTACCTGTGTGGCCGGAATCTCGGCCTGAACCCTAGCCAACTTCGCCGGAAAAGTCGATTCACCAACCCTAGACACCGATAACGGACCCCAGATCTCCTACCATGCTTCTGCAGCCATCGGATCTCCTACCAGCGGTGGAATGATAATGAAGGAACGAATGGAAGTGAAAAATGGGGGAAAGAGAGAATAGGCGGTGCAAGGAATGGTTGCCTATGTTTTGTGCAGCCAAAACCTGTTTTAAAATTCAAAACCGGAGCCAAAATGTGATGGAGCCAAAACTGATTAGGAAAAGGAAAGAGAAAGAACTCTGTATTTTGAAATTGCTGGTTCAGGATACCACTTTGACTTAATTAGGGTTTAAATAAAAGGTAGTGTGAACGTGGGAAGAAGAAAGGGGGGGCTGCATTTGATGACACGTGTCCAAGTAAAGTTTTCCTTTATTATATAGGGAGATATTGTTCAATATGATTGGTGGCTGGAGCCTGGTCAGTCACACTCCCTGTGGTGATACTCCGTTTGTGGAATTTGGGGGTGTTACACGCCGACTTTGCAAACTACCTCGCATGTAGAATCCTTATCAAAGGGTTATCATATCAACAAAAGAGGAAGTTCTTTGCAGACTTAAAATATTATATCTGGGACGAACCATACTTGTTTAGGGTCGGAGCCGATCAGGTGATACGAATATGTGTATTTGGAGAGGAGGCAGCTAGCATTCTGCGCCACTGTCACGAGGGGCCCACCGGAGGTCATCATGGAGCAAACTACACTGCAAAGAAAGTGTTAGACTCTGGGTTTTAGTGGCCCACAATCTTTTCGCGACGCATATGAATATATAATATTCTTTTTCTTATAAGTATAGATTTTTTAAAATTTTGGAGACCCTATTTTTTAAGAGGCCCTAAACCGACGCCTAGCCAAATTACACTAACGAGCCGGCCCTGCGAACGAGCTTCGAGCAAGCTCAAAAAAACGTGAGTTTTTTGACAACCCTAATAATAAATAACATTGACTTCATGATAAACATATGATACTTCAATTCGGTGCAATCACTCTATTTTTCAAAAGTGTATTTTGGGTTTCAAAGTCAACGTATCTTATTAAAATTTTTACGTATCTTATTAAAATTTTTATAACATATATAACACTTCGGTACCGGATAAGATGAATACTTAACGTGGATTAGGCACAACTATGATATATTTTTTTGTTCAAGTTGATGGTATTAAATGTATAGTTGTTCCTTACACGTCAAATAGTAAAATACTATATTATATTAAAATGATTAATATTTTTTCCTTACACGTCGAATACTAAAATATGATATTATATTAAAATGATTAATAATTTTTAAACATTGATGCATATATTTACAGTTAGAGTTAATTACTATTTTCGTCCCTATGGTTTGTCAAAAGTCACTATTTCAGTCCATTAGTTTAAAAATTGCGATTTCAGTCCCCGTGGTTTCACTTTCGTAACCATTTCAGTCTCTGTGGTTTCACTTTCGTAACCATTTCAATCCATTTATTCTGTAAGTACAGGGACTGAAATGGTTACGAGGTGGACTGAAATGGTTACGAAAGTGAAACCACGGGGACTGAAATCGCAATTTTTAAACTAATGGACTGAAATAGTGATTTTTGACAAACCATAGGGACGAAAATAGTAATTAACTCTTACAGTTATAATAAAAAAGTAGGGCTGTAAATGAACCAAACGTTTGCCGAACGGTTCGTGAACCGTTCGGCGGGAAGTTCGTTTGTGTTGGTTTGTTTAATAAATGAACAAACACGAACAAGAAATTTCGTTCGTTTAGTTAAACAAACGAACATGAACAAATGCCGCGTTCGTTCATTTATGTTCGTGAACGTTCGGTAACGTGTTCGTTTATGTTTGTTTGGGTTCGTTTGTTTGTTAGTTTATTAGGGATATTAATAATTAATTTTTACTTAACACATAAAAATTAGCACTGATATATTATTTAATAAATAAACTATTTAATATAAATGATAATGTTTTGGATATGTCAATTATCTAAAACGTGAAACCCTATTAATATTGTAGGAAAACGATGATGTCGTACGTGTTGAGCTTACTTGATTATTGTTCAACGAGCTCGAGTTTATTTTGGTTGGATTAAATGAAGACTTCGAGTTTATTTTGGGTGGATTAAATGAAGACTTCAAGTTTAATATGATATATTTTTGAAACATTATTTTATGGTAATTTTGTGTATCAATCTTATGTCAATTATGTTTGGATAATTGGTTAGTATATCGGCGGAAAGTTTGTTTGTATTCGTTTACATTCATTAATGTTCATGAGCGTTTGTTTGTGTTCGACTGCGTTCATGAACGTTCGTTTGTGTTCGTTTGCATTCGCATTTGTCTAACACCTAAAATTCACAAACAAACACGAACATGTTCATTTCCTTAGCAAACAAACACAAACAAAAAAGCTCGTTCGGTAAGTGTTCGTGAACACCTATTTTCCTTAACAAACAAACACGAACAAGACCTTGTTCGTGTTTGTTTGGTTCGTTTGCAGCCCTATAAAAAAGGGAATGGGTAGGTTGTGAAATAAAGAGCTAATTACACAGATGGACCCTGTGGTTTATAGTTATTTTCACCTTTGTGTACTGATTTTTTTTAACAGGTTTAGGTTTTATGGTTTCAATTTTATAAAATCTTTGGATACTAACACCAAAATTATCAATATAATGACTAAAATACCCTTTAATTGTTTTTAATTTTATCAATGTAACTTCTTTGGGTACTAACACCTAATTTTATTTAAGTTTAAATCAATTTTACAAAATCTATTTTTTTATTTTCTTCTTTTTATTATATCTATTAATTAACATAAAATCTATTTATTTTTTATTTTTTTATTTATAAATATAAATTAAAAAAGTCAGAAAACGTCCGCTTCATTTTTTATTTATTAATAATATCACTAAATAGTACTAGATAAATATCTGACTAATATTATGAATATATAAAAACTCTTTAAAATATAAATTAAATAAGGAAACAAATGATATAATAAGTATCTATTAAAATCCATACAAATCTTGAAAACACACGAATATAACATTTGAAAAATAGTTAAATTAATATATCAAGATATGTAGCATAATCGACAAAAATTGTTTAAAAATAACTAAATTAGTTATTGGTTTTTTATTATTTAATTCCATATATTTAAAATTACAAAAAATAAAACTAAGTTTTACACATTAGACACGTGTAGTACACGGAGTTTTAACCTAATATCTTAATAATAATTTATTTGCATATAACCAACTATTATTATACGTATTAAATTTTTAATTATTTAAGATTTTGAGCAACTTCTATCATGCTAAATTATTTATCATTTCTTAAAAAATTATATATAAATATTTACTTATAAAAAAATAAATAGATTTTATGTTAATTAAGAGATATAATAAAAAGATGAAACTAAAAAAAATAGATTTTGTAAAATTGATTTAAACTTAGATAAAATTAGGTGTTAGTACCCAAAGGTGTTACATTGATAAAATTAAAAAGAATGGAAGGGTATTTTAGTCATTATATTGATAATTTTGGTGTTAGTATCCAAATGTGTTACAAAATTGAAACCATAAAATCTAAACCTGTTAAAAAAAAGTTAGTACACAAAGGTGAAATTGGCTATAAACCACAAGGTCCATCTGTGTAATTAACTGTGAAATAAATTTATGCTGAACCTGCAAGATAAAATTAATTAAAGGTGTGAAGTCTTTTAGTACCAATATCACGTCACTCCATATCGAAAAAGTCTTTGAGACCGTGTATTCATAAAAGGCTCAACTCTTTCTCTATTTAGACTACTTGAAATTAAATAAAATTTGATTGTTAATCGGATCCAATTTACAATAGATTCCACTTGTTAATAAAAAGGCCGGGTCTATTCGCACACGCCCTTAGTCTATTTAAACACTCCAAAGCGCCGCGCTATGGCCAAAGCGGGGCGCTTTGGTGTAAAGTCAACCGACAAGGACTGACGCGGTCAGACCTTGTCTGTTGCTTTACATCAAAGCGCCCCGCTTTGGCCTAAGCTGGGCGCTTTGGTTTTTTTTTTTTTTCCAAAGCGCCCCGCTTTGGCCTAAGCTCGGCGCTTTGGTTTTTTTTTTTTTTTTTTTTTTTTTTACATTTTGGGCGTATTTTTGACTGGTGACTGGTCTACGTTTAAGTTCAAATTTTACATATATCTAAAGGTGAAGTCCCATCTCAATATTTAATTTGTTGAGGCATCTCACTGTCGCGTACAACCCTTTCCAACTCAATATTTAATGAGAGTGTGTCACGTACAAAATAAATAACCTTTGGTCAAAATAAATAAATAACCTTTGGTCAAAATAAATAAACACTTGAGTACACTTACAAAAATTGTGTGACATTTAAGTAACCTTTGGTCAAAATAAATAAACACTTGAGTACACTTACAAAAATAGTTCAAAATATAAAAAATAATCTTCAAACGGTGATGGAGAGAAGTGAATGGTCAAATCAAAAAAAGAAAATGTTTAAAGATTAGAAAGCTTTGTATAGTCCCAATAACACACACCTTGACCATTTATGTTATCAATAAAAGGTGAGCGTACATCTTGTACTGCTTTAAGTACAAGTAAAAATGCTATTTCACAGTGGTGGTTTTCTTCGTTTATGGTGTTTTTTTTTACATTTACTATATTTTAAATGTGGTTTTAGTTTAAAATATCTTATGTTTGAAAACTGACTCTAAGAGGGTTTTCTTTTTCACTGTGGTGGGTTTCTTTTTGATGATGTCCCTTAATAAGTCAACCCTGTAACATCAAAACCAGCATGCACGGTTCATATCAGCTCTGTATAATTATTACCTATTATTCTAGCTAGCTAGATGGAGTTTGATCTGTATTCAACTATTCACAAACAGGAGCGAAAGTCCTTGCTCATGATGATGAAAATAGGTGGCTATACAACATAAGATAATATATTTCTAACTAATAAAATAAACTAAATCAATTCATGTTTGGTTCACATTAGATTCAATACCGAATGTATATGCGTTACATCACGTTAAAAACCGAATGTCACCGACACGACCCAATCAGATTCAATACGCACTTGTACGACCCAAAATGACAATATACATCATAATACTACAATTAATGAAAAAATACGTCATGTACATGTACGGTAGGCGACTGATACACATAAAACTACTCATAGGAGTACTTGTGCTTTCAAACCAAAATGATACGATATAATGGAATACGACATCACACGTAACTGATTTGATCCGGAACTTGCAGTATAGTTCATATATATTAAAAAATGATGTATAATGGAAAAAACGTAAAATTTAGACTATTATCGACGCGTTTGTGAATTAAAAACAATTTTAAAAATGCCCTAAGCGCTGCGCTTTGACCTAAGAGGGGCGTTTTGCCCCGCCCCCAAAAAAAAAAAAAAAAAAAAAAAAAAAACCAAAGCGCCGCTCTATGGCCAAAGCGCGGCGCTTTGATGTAAAGTCAACAGACAAAGCCTGACAGACTCAGTTCTTGTCGGTTGACTTTACCCCAAAGCGCCCCGCTTTGGCCATAGCGCGACGCTTTGGGGTGTGAAAATAATTTTCTCCGTGTGTAAATAGCATGACCCAATAAAAAACCAGTCATTATTGCCACAAAATGATTGAGTTATTATATAACTCTTAAAGAGAAATGTCGGTGCACCATTCTTTAGACAATTTTACCCTTTTGTCTTATTCAAACAAACACTCTTTCTCTTTTAATATACGTTCCAGTCTTCTTTTCTTATCTAGGGTTTCGAATTAAACCCCCAAATTTCAACTCTCAATTTCCTTCAAATCTTCTCACAAAGCGTTCTCAAATCCTTGCTGTCTGCCTGCCCGCCGGCCTCCAACCACCAGCTCCACCTGCCGGTCACCACCACCGAGTACATAGTTCCCGTAGCCGATTCAGATCTCAAAACCTAGGGTTTCGTTTCGGTGAAGAAGAACCTGAAATCATAATCATGTGGAGACGATCATCTTCCAAACTATTAGCTCTCCGATCCATCGCCAGACCTAATCGCATCGTCACTTCGTCCCCATCTCCGCTCACTCTCCGCCCTTCCGCCACCCTTCTCTACCGTCACTTTTCAGGTCCCTTTTCTCCCCTCAGATCTCTACTTTTTAATTGTACGTGTATGAAATTGTTTCGATAATTAACGGTTTGTATGTTCTTTGATTAAATATAGGAAATGTTTCGAAGAAAGTGGAAGATGTGATGCCTATTGTCACTGGTCACGAGCGTGAGGAGCTTGAAGCTGAGCTTCAGGTTAATTTTCTTCATGTTTTGTTTGTAAATTTGTGAATTTTTTAGTTTGGAATGTTGAGATTGATATTGATTGGTATCTGTTTTGTGTAATTAGGGTCGGGACATTTTGGATATCAATTTTCCTGAAGGACCATTTGGAACCAAGGCAAGTACAATCATTATATGGTTTGTTTTGCATTAAATAAGTTATTTGTTATATAATTTTGATGAAAGTATCTGTTATAATATGGTTGAATGATTAATTTAGATATCGAAATATTTTGAATTTTGAATGGTTTAAGATTAAAACCTATGGTAATAGATGTGTGCTAAAGTGTTAACCACTTGGTCGGGAGACTCGATTCGATTAGGCCAAAGGCCATGTGCTAGAATTTGGTCTGGTTTATATGAGCTTGAACGGTTCAGCAAGTTTGTCATGTCAAGTTTTTATTCTTGAAAGCGATAGGCCAAGCTATAAATGTACATGGTCACCTATAAGAGTTCATGTGAATACTAATTTTAATGCCAGGTAGGAATGTTTATATTTTATAAACTTTGCAGCATGTACAGAAAAATGATGTGTAAATCACCTGTTTGTTTGGGAGCATCCAAATCTCTCAGGTGTTAATTTGTCGAATTGTTCAATGTTAATTTTCAATTCTATTGTGTTTAAAAGATATGAATATTAAAGTGATATCCATACACAATATGAGGAAACACCCTTATTTCTGTCTTCCATATTGGTAGAAGCACATGACATCTTTAAGGAATGAAAATGTGATATCTAGATTAAGAATCATAGTAGACCTGTTTGCAAATGTGTGGTTGGCTGTGTACTGCCTTGGCGTGCACATGTCCTCCACATTCCTTTTTGTTTTCTTATGTTAGATATTAACATATTATAATATATGTTATGTTATATTAATGTATTATTAAGTAGTTTATTAAGCATTTAGTATATATATTAATATTTAATCTATATATAAACATGAAACTAGGTCCAGATTAGATCATACACAGACACAAACTAACACTATGCCTTAGTTATGCATCCCTCTTCTGACTCAATTTGTAAATCATTATATTAGAAATATTCTAGATCGAATATCCCATTTTGTTTTTTAATATTGTACTATAAATCATGTCAAATTTAACGGCAGTTTGGTATCTTTAGTTTTGAAGGTTGGTCATTGTCCAACAATGTGTTTGTGAAGTATTTTGCGTCGTAATTTGCATGTTGGAATTTGGCCTTCTCGGTGTCGTCTTCGTTGCAGATAAGTTAAGTTTTTTTGTCTTATGTTGTTGTTCTTCCTTATTGTGTTGACTTTTTTTCCCAAGTCACATCTTTGGTGTGTTTTTAAAGGTTTTTTAAAATTTAGTTTGGACGATAATTTGCAATTTGGTTGTCAACAATGTATAGTGTTCGCATTTTCAATGAAAATTCTGGAGTGTATAAATTTTTTCGTTCACAAGCTTTTTTACTTTGCGAATGCTTTGTTATGCGTATGTTTACCAAGTATTTGTGTCCGTTGACTTATTGGTGTCTCATAATGTCGTAGGTAAAGATCCGAAGTTTGTAATATAATGCAATCGACTTTGCTTCATGAAATCTAATGAACACATAATACGTTAACCTAATCTCATGATCTCACCTTTGCTCGATTTGCTAACAGGTTAGTTACTGTTAATCATGAATCTGCACTGTTTTCCATTAATTAGCACTTAAAAATGGATAGATTGATGTTTGACTTTTTCTTCTTGAATTATGGAACGAACAGGTACGGGAGGAAGTACCAAAGTAGTGAAGAAATGAAGCACAGGTACTCGATTTTCGCTGAAAGTTTGGAGACGATTAGATCGCACAACAAGCGGCTATCCTATACTCTTGGAGTCAACAGTGAGTTTTTTCAACTATGTAATTCTTTCTGCAAGTAGTAAGTTTGTTGCTTTAGTTAGAATTCATGTCCTGCACGGACAAGATAGTCTTGAATCCTAATTTTTCTTAACAAAAATATCTTATGGGTAAAACCGTAACGAAATCACAAACTGATGTTGCCGCCGCAACGCGCAGCACGGGTAACAACCTAGTTATTATATATTAGACTATGCGGTATGGTGATGATCCCCCCTTAAAGGATGATCCGCCATATAGACGCCACGTCATAGTCACTTGGAGGATGATCCGCCATGGTAGAAACACTGAAAATGTGAGGATGATCCTACCCCACAAAGTTTATTTATTTTTTTAATTCATCTACTTTTTTTAACATTTATTAAATAAGATAGAAAAATAAATTCATTAATATTAAAAAACAAAACATTACATAAGTTAAAAAACATAAACTTAAAAAAGAAAAAATTCCTAACTTTCATACTTTTTCATGATTTTCTCTTGCATTTTTTTAAAGTAACTCGTTTTTATTCGGGATAACTTTCAACATCGGTCGTCATTATGTCCCATTCTTTTAGTTCGTTTTTTTCTTTGTCCACCCGAACCTTTTCTTCTGCCACTCGAACCTTTTCTCCCGCCACACGTACCTTTTCTCCCGCCACGCGTACCTTTTCTTCCGCCACGCGTTCCTTTACCTTTGCCTTTTGGGTCGTGACCTCTGTATAAGCTTTGAATTGGGCCATAAATGCCTCCATCTTCGAATCGCCCCCTTTTCGTTTTTTTTCTTTGTAGCCGCCTCCTTTTTTTGATTTGTCCCGGCCAAGGGGACGTTCCTCCTCTCGTACGGCGTACTCCTCTTCATCAAATTCGGCGTTGTCGTTTAAATTAATTTGACATCTTGCGTTCGAGCCGCCGGCACTAAAGCTACCGGTCTCCGAGGTTTTTTGTCGTTTTGCCATCTCAACCTCATTTGGAACCGACGCCCACTTGTTGGACGTTCGTAGAACTTCCCAAGCCCGAATGTGTGGGAAAGCGGTTCTATGTTTCGACTTGTATTTATCCATTGCCGCTTTGAAAACATCCTCGTCGCTCATCCCACTACGGTGCCCACTTGTATATAAATTATTACATACCTCCGAAAACCGGTTCACGACCGGATTCATCTTTCGCCACTTCGAAGATATCGAGTCGAGATCTCGATATTGTCCTTGTTCCATTATCCCAAGGAACTTTGATAATACCCATTTCTAAAACCCCTCGCCGGTTTGGTTGTTACCTATATTTAACAAAAGTATATATTAAAAAAAATTAAAATTATTATTAAAAAGTATATACTAAAAAAAATTAAAATTAAAATTTAAATACCTTTAACGGGGTGTTTGGATATGCTAATATACGCCTTCACTAAGGCCTCCTCCTCGAGCAGCGTCCACTGTTTTGGCTTCGGTTTCGAAGGTTGATTTTGGTCAACCGCAACTTGCTTTCCTTTTTTACGTTTAGAAGATTACGGTTGCGTCTCTGGAACGACTTCAATGTCGTCTTCATCGTGTTCTAGTGGTTGAGAAGTTTGAACGGGTTGTGGTGGTTGAGAAGCTTGAATGGGTTGCATGTTAAACGGGTTTCGCATCATCAAGTTTTGTAATGCTTGAGTTTGTTGCGTACTCGAAAAAACATTCGGAGAATGTTGGAAACCCGCAAAAGCGTTGGTGGAAAATTGCGAGAAAGGGTTCTGTTCCATTGTAGGATAGTATCCGAGCACCGAAAAAACGTTCGGGTTTGGATTTGGGTTGTTTGGGTTGTATGGATCCATTGTAAAAAGTAGAAGAATGTTTTATAAAAAAGCAGAAGATTTTATAAAAAGTTGAGAGAGAGATGGGGTTGTAGTGGGTTAAAAATGGGGTAAAAAGGTTGAATTTATATAAAAACTTTATGGGTTTAGTGGGTTAAAAACTTTACGGTGTTGGGGGCGGCACCGGCCCAAAGCCGACCTCATACCGTGTAGCCTTAAAAACCATGTTGGTAGCTGCGTTGCCACCTATTGAAATTGCCATATTTAAGTCAACTACATTTTCTACAATAAAAGGGGCTGCTGAGCATACCCACTTTACATTAATTTACTTGTTATACCCTGTCCTTAAGTTTAAAGAAAAATGCAATTTAAACCTTTTACTTTTTTCTTAAAAAAAAAACTGGTATGCTTATATAATCTCCCAGTCTTATAATTTTGTAGAAATATTTAAAAATTCTTTTTTTCTTTTTTTTTTTAAATTCGGATTCTAATATGATTTCTTGACCTTACAATTTTATAAAAGAAATAAATTATTATCTAGATTAACAGTTGAATTCGTCTCTTATTCAGTAAAAGCCTGCACAGTTCGCTCACCATACAAATTAAATTTGTATCTATGTTACAATCTTATGAACACGAATTGATTTTCCAATAATTATGAGCATTAATTGATTCTCAAAAGCCTTCACAGAAACTCCACGTACTCCTGCTGCATGGTATCGTATCAAATCTTTAAGTATAAATAAGAATGAACTTTGTGAAGTCGAAGAGAACCGATAAGCTTGAAACGTTTGAAAACAAATCTAATATAGATTATGTTAATCATGTAAAAATCTTGAAAAGAGACGGTCAAAACAATTCAGGACCAAGTACTTCAAAATCATAAAGTTCATCAACAAGCCATCAACATGATACTTCGTGGTTTGTAGAACGAAGATCATGTTTCGAATGTGGTGAATTTGGACATATCATTCGAAATTGTCCTAATATTCATAAGCTAAAGGCTAAGGCAAGTGCTTTCCCAGAGCAAAGTTATCAAAAGCGGTCTGTTTCACTAAAACAAGATCCCTGTCTTGTGAAAGAACGTGAGGTGAAACAGAAACGTAAACAAAACAAGGTAATTGAAAAGGTGCTCAAAACCGAAGTGGTTCAAAAACAATCTTTTTCAGTAAAACCAGAAAATTCTAAAACTTTAAACAATCAAACCGGTAAAACTCAACAGACGTGGAAACCAAAATCGGTCACAAATTCAGGGGGAGCATCATTGTTTCCAAACCATCGCGAAGTAGAAATAACTTTTGTCGATTAAAATGGAAGACCAAAGTCCACGAAGGCTTGGGTCCATATCTCCAACTGATTGTTTAAGTACATGTGCAGGGTGTTCCAGGAGGTACTGTCAGTAGTCTTTGGATTGTTGATAGTAGAGCATCCAGGCACATGACATGCGACATGAGGCTTCTCTATGACATCAAATCTATTAAAGGAGGTTATGTTGCTTTTGCCGGAGATAAAGGCGGCTATATTACTAGGGAAGGAATGGTATCCAACGGGGTAGTGTGTTTTGATAAGATCAACTTCGTACAACAACTTTATCACAATCTTCTTAGTGTATCTCAAATCTGTAATAAGAAGTTTTCTGTGCACTTTGATAATACTGGATGTTATGTGCTGAAGCCCAGTTTCAAGATTCCTGAAGACTGGATTCTCGTATCTGCGCCAAGAATTAATGATTTGTATGTCCTTGATATGAGCCAAGCAATCACCAAGTCTGCACAAGTAACTTGTTTTGTTTCAAAAGCCACAGAAAAGGAGTCAATCTCTTGGCACAGACGGATGGGACACGTTCACTTAAGGAAAATGAATCATCTGGTGAAGAATGAGCTGGCGAATGGTGTTCTTGTTAAACACTTCCATCTGCAATACGTATGTGTTTCATGCCAAAAGGGAAAACAAAGCAAGAAATCGCACCCTAAAAAGAAAATTAACGCGGTGGCAGTGCTGCTTGAACCCTTGCACATGGATTTGTTCAGTCCTGTCAAGCACAAAAGTATCAACAATGATTCTTACTGCCTCATTGTTACAGATGATTATTCTCGATTTTCTTGGGTGGCGTTTATGGCTCACAGGAGTGAGACTTTTGAAATTATCAAAAACTAGATCATTACGATTAAGAATTTGTATTATTTGAAAGTGAGACGAATACGCAGCTACAATGGTACTGAATTTAAAAATCATGCTACGGAGGAGTTCTGTAGATCCAAAGGTATACTTCATGAGTTCAGTGCCAAATACACTCCACAGCAAAATGGCGTCACCGAGCGTAAGAATCGCACTTTGATCGAAACTGCAATGACTATGTTGGTGGAGTCACAGTTGTCCATTCCCTTCTTGAGTGAAGCTGTTGCCTCTGCATGCTACTCGATGAACCGTGTCCTTATAGTTAAAAAGCATAACAAGACCTGCTTTGTGCTTTTGCATAAACGGAAACCAGACTTACAATTTCTTGAACCGTTTGGGGCTCCTTGCACTATGATCGATCCAGATGGAAAATTTAGGGCAAAAGCAATTGAGGGATACTTTCTTGGGTATGCCACCCCAATTGAGAGTTTGGAATCTTGATACAAAAAGGGTCAAGGAATGGTCTGAAGTTAGAGTTCAGAGGCATACGCTGCCTGTCACGGCCCCCGACCCGGTTTGACCCGTTTCAGGAGCCGCGGGACAGAAATCCCGTGGTATTTATATAATTGAGTTTAACAGCGGAAGTTTATCATCAGGATCTTTTTAAAACTGAAATATTTCCCGATTATTTTATTTCACAACTCGGGATAAAACCCCGGTAATTTACAATCATATGATTTCACGAAGAAATCTTTATTTTACAAAACATGTTTCTTTATTTTACACTGAGCCACTTTCTTAAGCTTGTAGTGCTACGCGGCACTTTTCCTGGATCACAACAGATCACCTGAAACATGTTTGAAAAAGGTTTTTGTCAGCGGGAAATACTGAGTGAATCATTCAATTTGCTAAAACGACACATTTGTTATAATTTACAGTATTAAGAGAGATTACAATGTTTCAGATATCAACCAACTACCCACAGTATTTGTCACTCGACCGGATCTGTGACTGTGGTCATATCACTATCGAGTCCGTTCACCCATAGTGACGTATTTCATGATTTAGGTACGCCCACCTAATTCTCATGATTTAGGTACGCTCACCTAATTTCAAAAGTAATGTATACAATACCCCACATACCGGCTGTAACTTGGTGATTACATAAACTTAATCACTGTAATTATAACCTTTGAAAATAAACTTGCTTTTGAAAGTAATTTGATAAAAAGAGAATGACTCACATTGCAGATTTAATTTGGGCAGAGCCTAGCCTACTGATTAGCCTTTTTAACCTAAATTTAATAACATGCACACCATTCGGTTAGTAACTTAATACAGCAATTACGATAACTCACGAGATCAAATCCTCACAACGAATGACAAAGTGCGATACTTAAACATCCATCGGATTCACAACGAATGACAAAGTGAAATCACTTAAACATCCATCGGAATCACGACTAATGACAAAGCATGAACCCTAATGTGGGCAGCACTTAAACATCCATTGGATATTTTGATCAATCGGACATTGAATCGTAGCAGCGATCGAGTTATTACCCTGATTGCAGCAGCACTTCGTGATTCGTGTGTGTTAATTTGTAGTGAACAGACGACAACTCGACGCACAATTGGAATTTTAACGTCGTTTTTGTGCCAGAATTCAAGTGCCAATGTCGGCTATTTATACATGAAATTGGCCAGGCTTACGGACCGTAAGGCTCAACCTTTACGGTCCGTAAAGGACACCTAAATTTTATAGGGTAGCCACGATTGCGACTAGCCTTGCTGACTTGACAGATTCTTAATTTCGAATTTTGACAGCGAGTATTTTAGATAATCGTTAACTAGGGTTTACCCCCCCTGAGTTTTAGGGGCCCTGATCCTGATTCTGATTGTTCTGAAAATTTTAGGGTTTGCGCAGAATCACCTGGGTGTCTCAATTAGGGTTTCCTATTGGTCAATTAACATAATAATTAGGACTTTTTAATGAGAGTTGTTACATTCTCCCCACCTTAATAAAAATCTCGTCCTCGAGATTTACTGGAACAAGTATGGATACTTTCGCTTCATTTCAGATTCCAGCTCCCAAGTGTATTCGGGTCCTCTCTTTGAATCCCACTTGACTTTAACTAGCACTAGTCGTTTGTGCTTGAGAAACTTCACTTTTCTGTCTTCTATCTGAAGAGGTTTCTCAACAAATTTTAACTTTTCGTTTACCTCTATATCTTGGAGAGGTACTACCAGAGATTCGTCTGCTAGACACTTCTTGAGATTGGATACATGAAATACATCATGTACTCTAGCTAACTCTTCTGGTAGTTGTAAACGATAAGCAACTGGTCCTATACGTTGAATCACTGGAAATGGTCCTACGTACCTTGGACTTAGCTTTCCTTTCTTACCGAATCTAACAACTCCTTTACAAGGGGAAACTTTCAACAATACTCTGTCTCCAACTTGGAATTCTAACGGCTTGCATCTATTGTCTGCATAACTCTTCTGGCGATCTCGAGCAGTCTTCAGCCTTTCCTTGATTTGAGTAATCTTATCAGTCGTCTCCTGCACTATTTCAGGACCTGACAATTGATTTTCTCCTATTTCTGCCCAACAAACTGGAGTTCTGCACTTTCTTCCATACAGTGCCTCGAATGGGGCAGTTTCAATACTTGAATGATAACTATTGTTATAGGAGAATTCAATTAATGGTAAGTGTTCATCCCAATTTCCACCAAAATCTATCACACATGCTCGAAGCATGTCTTCTAGAGTTTGGATCGTCCTCTCACTTTGCCCGTCTGTTTGTGGATGATATGCCGTGCTTAGTTTTAGTCGAGTTCCCATTGCTTGCTGGAAACTTTTCCAGAAATGAGAAGTAAAACGACTATCTCTATCTGATACAATGGAGAGTGGAACTCCATGTAAGGATACTACTTCATCTACATACAATTTTGCCAACCTTTCCATGCTAAAAGTTTCTTTCATAGGTAGAAAGTGAGCAGATTTGGTTAATCGATCCACAATTACCCAAATTGCATCATTACCTTTTCTGGTTTTGGGTAACTTAGTAACAAAATCCATTGTTATGAGTTCCCATTTCCATACAGGCATTTCTAATTGTTGTAGTAGACCTGAAGGTTTCTGATGTTCTGCCTTAACTTGTGAACAAGTAAGACACTTAGAAACATATCTAGCTATATCCTTTTTCATGCCTATCCACCAGAAATTCTTTCTTAAATCTTGGTACATCTTATTGTTTCCTGGGTGCATAATATACCTAGATTTATGGGCTTCTTCTAGAATCTTATTTCTTAATTCTCCTTGCTTAGGTACCCAAATTCTGCTTTTGTGGAATCTCCAAATTCTATCAACTCCTTGCTCTAATTCTTTTATTCGTCCCTTCATTCCTTCAGCATCATCCTTGATTGCTGTTTTCTGAACACTTTTTAATTGTTCCATTAAATCTAATTGTAGATTTAACATGAGAGAACGAACTCGTCTTTGGTTCTCATGATACTTACGACTTAAAGCATCTGCAACTACATTTGCCTTTCCTTCGTGATACTGAATATCACAGTCGTAATCACTTAAGATTTCCATCCATCTCCTTTGCCTCATGTTTAACTCTTTTTGCCCGAATATATATCTTAGACTTTTATGATCTGTATAGATAGTAAACCTACTTCCGTACAGATAATGTCTCCAGATTTTCAAGGCAAAAATTACGGCTCCTAATTCTAAGTCATGAGTCGTATAGTTCTCTTCGTGCTTTTTCAACTGTCTCGAAGCATACGCAATTACCTTCTTGCGTTGCATAAGCACACATCCAAATCCTAGTTTTGAAGCATCACAATATACTTCAAAATCTTCAGTTCCTTCTGGTAAGGCTAAGATTGGAGCATTGGTTAATTTATGTTTCAAAATTCTAAAGGCTTCTTCTTGTTTAGGTCCCCATTCAAACTTAACTGTTTTACAGGTTAGCTTAGTTAATGGTACAGCTATCTTGGAAAAATCCTTAATAAATCGTCTATAGTATCCAGCTAAACCTATAAAACTTCTAATTTCCATTGCGGATTGCGGAACCTTCCAATTGTTAATTGCCTCTATCTTAGCAGGATCTACATGAATACCTTCGTGATTCACCATGTGTCCTAAGAATTGCACTTCTTGCAACCAAAATTCACACTTTGAGAATTTGGCGTAAAGCTTTTCTTTTCTTAACAAGGTTAAGAGTAAATGCAAGTGCTGACAATGTTCGTCCTGACTTTTTGAATAAATAAGTATATCATCTATGAAGACAATTACAAATTTATCCAAATACGGTTTACAGATCCTATTCATCATGTCCATGAATGCTGCAGGTGTATTCGTTAACCCAAAGGGCATGACTGTAAACTCGTAATGACCATACCTAGTTCTGAAAGCAGTTTTAGGTATGTCTTCTTCTTGTACCTTCAATTGATGATATCCGGAGCGTAAGTCGATCTTAGAAAAATATCTAGCTCCTTGAAGTTGATCGAAAAGATCATCAATCCTAGGTAATGGGTATCGATTCTTAATTGTAATCTTATTCAATTCTCTATAATCAATACACATTCTCATTGAACCATCCTTTTTCTTAACAAACAACACGGGTGCTCCCCACGGGGATGAACTAGGTTGTATGAACCCTTTACTTAGTAATTCATCTAATTGCTTTTTCAGTTCTAACATTTCTGTGGGTGCTAACCGATAAGGAGCCTTGGCTATCGGTGTAATTCCTGGAATTAGATGAATCCTAAACTCTACTTCCCTATCTGGTGGTAATCCAGGTAAATCTTCTGGGAATACATCTGAGTATTCTGAGACTACAGGAATTTCCTTAAGTTCTTTACCCTTAGTACTAATGATTACTGAAATCATATATACTATTCCTTGCTTTCGTTCATAACTAGCAACTTTCATTACTGATATGAACTTCATGGGCTTACGTGGTTTATCTCCTGTAATCATAATGACTTCTCCGGTGGTTGTTTGAATTTCTATGGAATTCTTATCACAAAGAATTCGAGCATGGTTGGTTACTAACCAATCCATTCCTAACACAACATCAAATTCGGCTAATTTCATAGGTAATAGATTTGCAAAGAATTTATGACCTGAAAATTCTAATTCTACATTTTGCAAAACCTTATCTATTTTAACTGAATTCCCATCAGCCGTTTCAACTGTAAAAATCTGCCTAATGTTGGTTAAGGGTATATTAAGAGCTTGGCAGAATGAAGTATTAATAAAACTTTGGTTTGCACCAGAGTCAAATAATACTTTGGCATATACGTTGTGGACTAAGAACGTACCAGCTATCACATCTGGAATGAGTTCTGCCTCCTGGGTAGTCAACTGGAATGCTCGTGCATTCTTCTTGGTAGCTCCGTCGGCTGGTTTGGCTTTGTTGTCTGCTGGTTTGATCAATTTAGGGCAGCCTGTTTTAAAATGTCCAGTTTCTCCACAATTGTAGCAAATTGTGAATTTCCTTCTGCAATCTTCTTCCTTATGACCTATGACTTTACAAAAGTTGCAGGTCATATTGCATCTTCCAAAATGGCTCTTCCTGCAGTTTCTGCAGAAAGGAGGAGTTGAGGATTGCCCTATTCCTCTTTTCTTGAAGTTACTTTTATTACCCACACGAAATCCTTGGGTAATTTTCTGAGCCAATTCCTTCTTTCTGTCTTCGTCTCTTGTGCGCACCAGTTCATCAGTTAAGGTGTTGGCTAATTCCACTGCATCGTCAATAGTGCGAGGTCTCGCAGCTTTAACGATATTGCGGATTTCACCAATCAATCCCCAAATATAGCGAGAAATGAGTACCGGTTCTGGCGAAGCCAGTGTTGGTACCACTCTAGCATATTCAAAGAATGTCGAAGTATAACCGCGACAATCTACCCCAATCATTCGGTGGTTTAAAAATTTATTCGCCATTTGATCTTTTTCATATTCGGGACAGAATTTTCTTTCTACAAGACTCTTAAATTCATCCCAGTTCATTGCATATGCCATCATCCTTCCTTTAGCTTGTAACACCGTGTTCCACCATTCTAGCGCTCCTTCTTTGAAAAGGTTTGACGCGTACATGACATGATCGTCCTTAACACATTTACTTATTACAATTACTGCCTCGGTTTTCTCTAACCAACGCAGTGCAGCCGTTGCTCCTTCATTGCCTGCAAACTCGGATGGTTTACAAGCAAGAAATTCTTTAAAAGTGCAACCAGGTGTTGCAGCTTTCATTTTCTTAGGGAGCGGAGCTTGTCGTGGTTCATTATCATGATTAACATGAGCATTGCCTCCGTTTACGCTATTACTGAAGTTATCTTCAGAAATACGTTTACTAGGAATGATTTGTTGTGGTTCTATTGGATTTTTAACAGCAGCAACGAATGCTGGAATAGCATTGGCTATCCCTTGAGCAACGATATTTTCTATATCCTGTCTAGTCACATATTGATCCCTCGGTTGTTGCTCAGATTGATTAATCTCATTAACTGGTTCATTATTAGCGTTTTCCATCTGATAATTAGTATATATAATTTATTAGTATCAAATAAATAACAATTACACAAAACAATTAAACAGAGTTCATAATACCAATATAGCCAAAACTATCGATTTTTCGATTTCCATTTATATTTAATAATAGGCATCAATATACACCATTATCTTACAAAGTTTTATTTGTAGTTATTTTACATATTGATTTTACTTATTACTATTATACCACTACAGTTCCATAAACCCCCTATCTTTTGTCAGTTGATTGTCTAGTAACGGCGTTCCCTCTTATCGTAATTCCAGGAGATCTGTCCCAAAACCTCTTGGATCCTATTCCCAGCATCCATTAGTTCTTCGCCAAAATGACGGAGTTCAGCCATATTCTCGTTACTCATTGGTGGATTTAGTAGAGGTTCTGAATTGAACTGAGGAAAAAGCTTATAGGGATGGTTTTGTAACTGTATTTCATTAGTCAACCATTCGTCTATTTGCGAGTGGATTGAAGGGTTTGGAATAGCTGGTTCTAAGTTTATTGGTAGTTGTGTTTCAAGAGGGTGAATAAAAACATTTTCATTAACAGGCTTAATAGTATTATAGCTTGCTAATATAAAATCTAGCTCTTCCTGAGATGGTAACCCCTCAATTTGTCTAGAGCTTTCCACAATTTCCATTTTCTTAGGTTCGGGTTTCTCTGGAGGTGAATCGTTGAATTCTATAGGTTCATCTATGTCTGGTATATACCTATTGAAATCTTTGGAAACCTCTATTCTTACTGGATAAAGATTTAAATTCTGAAGGGCGTCGGACAAGTCACTCATGCTGTTTAGCAAAATACACACAATTAAAAAAAAATTATAACAAAATTTTATAGAAAAACTTTTAAATATTATTTCATACTGGGTAACTACCAAAACAACTGAAAATTAAAACACACTAAGGTTTACTTATTTATTTACTGGGTAAGGTTTCTAGACTGTAGGTAATCTGGGTGCTAAAACTTGGGTCAAATTATTTAAGGATTTGCATTAATTGCTACATTGGCTAGCATATAAAAATCTGCCCATCTGTACACAATTAATCAAATAATAAAACACATAATCATAAAATAGCAATTAATAAAAATTAAGTATTTTCTAAATACTTAATTGGCTTAAATCAGTGGCTCTGATACCACCTTTTTCTGTCACGGCCCCCGACCCGGTTTGACCCGTTTCTGGAGCCGCGGGACAGAAATCCCGTGGTATTTATATAATTGAGTTTAACAGCGGAAGTTTATCATCAGGATCTTTTTAAAACTGAAATATTTCCCGATTATTTTATTTCACAACTCGGGATAAAACCCCGGTAATTTACAATCATATGATTTCACGAAGAAATCTTTATTTTACAAAACATGTTTCTTTATTTTACACTGAGCCACTTTCTTAAGCTTGTAGTGCTACGCGGCACTTTTCCTGGATCACAACAGATCACCTGAAACATGTTTGAAAAAGGTTTTTGTCAGCGGGAAATACTGAGTGAATCATTCAATTTGCTAAAACGACACATTTGTTATAATTTACAGTATTAAGAGAGATTACAATGTTTCAGATATCAACCAACTACCCACAGTATTTGTCACTCGACCGGATCTGTGACTGTGGTCATATCACTATCGAGTCCGTTCACCCATAGTGACGTATTTCATGATTTAGGTACGCCCACCTAATTCTCATGATTTAGGTACGCTCACCTAATTTCAAAAGTAATGTATACAATACCCCACATACCGGCTGTAACTTGGTGATTACATAAACTTAATCACTGTAATTATAACCTTTGAAAATAAACTTGCTTTTGAAAGTAATTTGATAAAAAGAGAATGACTCACATTGCAGATTTAATTTGGGCAGAGCCTAGCCTACTGATTAGTCTTTTTAACCTAAATTTAATAACATGCACACCATTCGGTTAGTAACTTAATACAGCAATTACGATAACTCACGAGATCAAATCCTCACAACGAATGACAAAGTGCGATACTTAAACATCCATCGGATTCACAACGAATGACAAAGTGAAATCACTTAAACATCCATCGGAATCACGACTAATGACAAAGCATGAACCCTAATGTGGGCAGCACTTAAACATCCATTGGATATTTTGATCAATCGGACATTGAATCGTAGCAGCGATCGAGTTATTACCCTGATTGCAGCAGCACTTCGTGATTCGTGTGTGTTAATTTGTAGTGAACAGACGATAACTCGACGCACAATTGGAATTTTAACGTCGTTTTTGTGCCAGAATTCAAGTGCCAATGTCGGCTATTTATACATGAAATTGGCCAGGCTTACGGACCGTAAGGCTCAACCTTTACGGTCCGTAAAGGACACCTAAATTTTATAGGGTAGCCACGATTGGGACTAGCCTTGCTGACTTGACAGATTCTTAATTTCGAATTTTGACAGCGAGTATTTTAGATAATCGTTAACTAGGGTTTACCCCCCCTGAGTTTTAGGGGCCCTGATCCTGATTCTGATTGTTCTGAAAATTTTAGGGTTTGCGCAGAATCACCTGGGTGTCTCAATTAGGGTTTCCTATTGGTCAATTAACATAATAATTAGGACTTTTTAATGAGAGTTGTTACATTCTCCCCACCTTAATAAAAATCTCGTCCTCGAGATTTACTGGAACAAGTATGGATACTTTCGCTTCATTTCAGATTCCAGCTCCCAAGTGTATTCGGGTCCTCTCTTTGAATCCCACTTGACTTTAACTAGCACTAGTCGTTTGTGCTTGAGAAACTTCACTTTTCTGTCTTCTATCTGAAGAGGTTTCTCAACAAATTTTAACTTTTCGTTTACCTCTATATCTTGGAGAGGTACTACCAGAGATTCGTCTGCTAGACACTTCTTGAGATTGGATACATGAAATACATCATGTACTCCAGCTAACTCTTCTGGTAGTTGTAAACGATAAGCAACTGGTCCTATACGTTGAATCACTGGAAATGGTCCTACGTACCTTGGACTTAGCTTTCCTTTCTTACCGAATCTAACAACTCCTTTCCAAGGGGAAACTTTCAACAGTACTCTGTCTCCAACTTGGAATTCTAACGGCTTGCATCTATTGTCTGCATAACTCTTCTGGCGATCTCGAGCAGTCTTTAGCCTTTCCTTGATTTGAGTAATCTTATCAGTCGTCTCCTGCACTATTTCAGGACCTGACAATTGATTTTCTCCTATTTCTGCCCAACAAACTGGAGTTCTGCACTTTCTTCCATACAGTGCCTCGAATGGGGCAGTTTCAATACTTGAATGATAACTATTGTTATAGGAGAATTCAATTAATGGTAAGTGTTCATCCCAATTTCCACCAAAATCTATCACACATGCTCGAAGCATGTCTTCTAGAGTTTGGATCGTCCTCTCACTTTGCCCGTCTGTTTGTGGATGATATGCCGTGCTTAGTTTTAGTCGAGTTCCCATTGCTTGCTGGAAACTTTTCCAGAAATGAGAAGTAAAACGACTATCTCTATCTGATACAATGGAGAGTGGAACTCCATGTAAGGATACTACTTCATCTACATACAATTTTGCCAACCTTTCCATGCTAAAAGTTTCTTTCATAGGTAGAAAGTGAGCAGATTTGGTTAATCGATCCACAATTACCCAAATTGCATCATTACCTTTTCTGGTTTTGGGTAACTTAGTAACAAAATCCATTGTTATGAGTTCCCATTTCCATACAGGCATTTCTAATTGTTATAGTAGACCTGAAGGTTTCTGATGTTCTGCCTTAACTTGTGAACAAGTAAGACACTTAGAAACATATCTAGCTATATCCTTTTTCATGCCTATCCACTAGAAATTCTTTCTTAAATCTTCGTACATCTTATTGTTTCCTGGGTGCATAGTATACCTAGATTTATGGGCTTCTTCTAGAATCTTATTTCTTAATTCTCCTTGCTTAGGTACCCAAATTCTGCTTTTGTGGAATCTCCAAATTCTATCAACTCCTTGCTCTAATTCTTTTATTCGTCCCTTCATTCCTTCAGCATCATCCTTGATTGCTGTTTTCTGAACACTTTTTAATTGTTCCATTAAATCTAATTGTAGATTTAACATGAGAGAATGAACTCGTCTTTGGTTCTCATGATACTTACGACTTAAAGCATCTGCAACTACATTTGCCTTTCCTTCGTGATACTGAATATCACAGTCGTAATCACTTAAGATTTCCATCCATCTCCTTTGCCTCATGTTTAACTCTTTTTGCCCGAATATATATCTTAGACTTTTATGATCTGTATAGATAGTAAACCTACTTCCGTACAGATAATGTCTCCAGATTTTCATGGCAAAAATTACGGCTCCTAATTCTAAGTCATGAGTCGTATAGTTCTCTTCGTGCTTTTTCAACTGTCTTGAAGCATACGCAATTACCTTCTTGCGTTGCATAAGCACACATCCAAATCCTAGTTTTGAAGCATCACAATATACTTCAAAATCTTCAGTTCCTTCTGGTAAGACTAAGATTGGAGCATTGGTTAATTTATGTTTCAAAATTCTAAAGGCTTCTTCTTGTTTAGGTCCCCATTCAAACTTAACTGTTTTACAGGTTAGCTTAGTTAATGGTACAGCTATCTTGGAAAAATCCTTAATAAATCGTCTATAGTATCCAGCTAAACCTATAAAACTTCTAATTTCCATTGCGGATTGCGGAACCTTCGTGATTCACCATGTGTCCTAAGAATTGCACTTCTTGCAACCAAAATTCACACTTTGAGAATTTGGCGTAAAGCTTTTCTTTTCTTAACAAGGTTAAGAGTAAATGCAAGTGCTGACAATGTTCGTCCTGACTTTTTGAATAAATAAGTATATCATCTATGAAGACAATTACAAATTTATCCAAATACGGTTTACAGATCCTATTCATCATGTCCATGAATGCTGCAGGTGTATTCGTTAACCCAAAGGGCATGACTGTAAACTCGTAATGACCATACCTAGTTCTGAAAGCAGTTTTAGGTATGTCTTCTTCTTGTACCTTCAATTGATGATATCCGGAGCGTAAGTCGATCTTAGAAAAATATCTAGCTCCTTGAAGTTGATCGAAAAGATCATCAATCCTAGGTAATGGGTATCGATTCTTAATTGTAATCTTATTCAATTCTCTATAATCAATACACATTCTCATTGAACCATCCTTTTTCTTAACAAACAACACGGGTGCTCCCCACGGGGATGAACTAGGTTGTATGAACCCTTTACTTAGTAATTCATCTAATTGCTTTTTCAGTTCTAACATTTCTGTGGGTGCTAACCGATAAGGAGCCTTGGCTATCGGTGTAATTCCTGGAATTAGATGAATCCTAAACTCTACTTCCCTATCTGGTGGTAATCCAGGTAAATCTTCTGGGAATACATCTGAGTATTCTGAGACTACAGGAATTTCCTTAAGTTCTTTACCCTTAGTACTAATGATTACTGAAATCATATATACTATTCCTTGCTTTCGTTCATAACTAGCAACTTTCATTACTGATATGAACTTCATGGGCTTACGTGGTTTATCTCCTGTAATCATAATGACTTCTCCGGTGGTTGTTTGAATTTCTATGGAATTCTTATCACAAAGAATTCGAGCATGGTTGGTTACTAACCAATCCATTCCTAACACAACATCAAATTCGGCTAATTTCATAGGTAATAGATTTGCAAAGAATTTATGACCTGAAAATTCTAATTCTACATTTTGCAAAACCTTATCTATTTTAACTGAATTCCCATCAGCCGTTTCAACTGTAAAAATCTGCCTAATGTTGGTTAAGGGTATATTAAGAGCTTGGCAGAATGAAGTATTAATAAAACTTTGGTTTGCACCAGAGTCAAATAATACTTTGGCATATACGTTGTGGACTAAGAACGTACCAGCTATCACATCTGGAATGAGTTCTGCCTCCTGGGTAGTCAACTGGAATGCTCGTGCATTCTTCTTGGTAGCTCCGTCGGCTGGTTTGGCTTTGTTGTCTGCTGGTTTGATCAATTTAGGGCAGCCTGTTTTAAAATGTCCAGTTTCTCCACAATTGTAGCAAATTGTGAATTTCCTTCTGCAATCTTCTTCCTTATGACCTATGACTTTACAAAAGTTGCAGGTCATATTGCATCTTCCAAAATGGCTCTTCCTGCAGTTTCTGCAGAAAGGAGGAGTTGAGGATTGCCCTGTTCCTCTTTTCTTGAAGTTACTTTTATTACCCACACGAAATCCTTGGGTAATTTTCTGAGCCAATTCCTTCTTTCTGTCTTCGTCTCTTGTGCGCACCAGTTCATCAGTTAAGGTGTTGGCTAATTCCACTGCATCGTCAATAGTGCGAGGTCTCGCAGCTTTAACGATATTGCGGATTTCACCAATCAATCCCCAAATATAGCGAGAAATGAGTACCGGTTCTGGCGAAGCCAGTGTTGGTACCACTCTAGCATATTCAAAGAATGTCGAAGTATAACCGCGACAATCTACCCCAATCATTCGGTGGTTTAAAAATTTATTCGCCATTTGATCTTTTTCATATTCGGGACAGAATTTTCTTTCTAAAAGACTCTTAAATTCATCCCAGTTCATTGCATATGCCATCATCCTTCCTTTAGCTTGTAACACCGTGTTCCACCATTCTAGCGCTCCTTCTTTGAAAAGGTTTGACGCGTACATGACATGATCGTCCTTAACACATTTACTTATTACAATTACTGCCTCGGTTTTCTCTAACCAACGCAGTGCAGCCGTTGCTCCTTCATTGCCTGCAAACTCGGATGGTTTACAAGCAAGAAATTCTTTAAAAGTGCAACCAGGTGTTGCAGCTTTCATTTTCTTAGGGAGCGGAGCTTGTCGTGGTTCATTATCATGATTAACATAAGCATTGCCTCCGTTTACGCTATTACTGAAGTTATCTTCAGAAATACGTTTACTAGGAATGATTTGTTGTGGTTCTATTGGATTTTTAACAGCAGCAACGAATGCTGGAATAGCATTGGCTATCCCTTGAGCAACGATATTTTCTATATCCTGTCTAGTCACATATTGATCCCTCGGTTGTTGCTCAGATTGATTAATCTCATTAACTGGTTCATTATTAGCGTTTTCCATCTGATAATTAGTATATATAATTTATTAGTATCAAATAAATAACAATTACACAAAACAATTATACAGAGTTCATAATACCAATATAGCCAAAACTATCGATTTTTCGATTTCCATTTATATTTAATAATAGGCATCAATATACACCATTATCTTACTAAGTTTTATTTGTAGTTATTTTACATATTGATTTTACTTATTACTATTATACCACTACAGTTCCATAAACCCCCTATCTTTTGTCAGTTGATTGTCTAGTAACGGCGTTCCCTCTTATCGTAATTCCAGGAGATCTGTCCCAAAACCTCTTGGATCCTATTCCCAGCATCCATTAGTTCTTCGCCAAAATGACGGAGTTCAGCCATATTCTCGTTACTCATTGGTGGATTTAGTAGAGGTTCTGAATTGAACTGAGGAAAAAGCTTATAGGGATGGTTTTGTAACTGTATTTCATTAGTCAACCATTCGTCTATTTGCGAGTGGATTGAAGGGTTTGGAATAGCTGGTTCTAAGTTTATTGGTAGTTGTGTTTCAAGAGGGTGAATAAAAACATTTTCATTAACAGGCTTAATAGTATTATAGCTTGCTAATATAAAATCTAGCTCTTCCTGAGATGGTAACCCCTCAATTTGTCTAGAGCTTTCCACAATTTCCATTTTCTTAGGTTCGGGTTTCTCTGGAGGTGAATCGTTGAATTCTATAGGTTCATCTATGTCTGGTATATACCTATTGAAATCTTTGGAAACCTCTATTCTTACTGGATAAAGATTTAAATTCTGAAGGGCGTCGGACAAGTCACTCATGCTGTTTAGCAAAATACACACAATTAAAAAAAAATTATAACAAAATTTTATAGAAAAACTTTTAAATATTATTTCATACTGGGTAACTACCAAAACAACTGAAAATTAAAACACACTAAGGTTTACTTATTTATTTACTGGGTAAGGTTTCTAGACTGTAGGTAATCTGGGTGCTAAAACTTGGGTCAAATTATTTAAGGATTTGCATTAATTGCTACATTGGCTAGCATATAAAAATCTGCCCATCTGTACACAATTAATCAAATAATAAAACACATAATCATAAAATAGCAATTAATAAAAATTAAGTATTTTCTAAATACTTAATTGGCTTAAATCAGTGGCTCTGATACCACCTTTTTCTGTCACGGCCCCCGACCCGGTTTGACCCGTTTCTGGAGCCGCGGGACAGAAATCCCGTGGTATTTATATAATTGAGTTTAACAGCGGAAGTTTATCATCAGGATCTTTTTAAAACTGAAATATTTCCCGATTATTTTATTTCACAACTCGGGATAAAACCCCGGTAATTTACAATCATATGATTTCACGAAGAAATCTTTATTTTACAAAACATGTTTCTTTATTTTACACTGAGCCACTTTCTTAAGCTTGTAGTGCTACGCGGCACTTTTCCTGGATCACAACAGATCACCTGAAACATGTTTGAAAAAGGTTTTTGTCAGCGGGAAATACTGAGTGAATCATTCAATTTGCTAAAACGACACATTTGTTATAATTTACAGTATTAAGAGAGATTACAATGTTTCAGATATCAACCAACTACCCACAGTATTTGTCACTCGACCGGATCTGTGACTGTGGTCATATCACTATCGAGTCCGTTCACCCATAGTGACGTATTTCATGATTTAGGTACGCCCACCTAATTCTCATGATTTAGGTACGCTCACCTAATTTCAAAGTAATGTATACAATACCCCACATACCGGCTGTAACTTGGTGATTACATAAACTTAATCACTGTAATTATAACCTTTGAAAATAAACTTGCTTTTGAAAGTAATTTGATAAAAAGAGAATGACTCACATTGCAGATTTAATTTGGGCAGAGCCTAGCCTACTGATTAGCCTTTTTAACCTAAATTTAATAACATGCACACCATTCGGTTAGTAACTTAATACAGCAATTACGATAACTCACGAGATCAAATCCTCACAACGAATGACAAAGTGCGATACTTAAACATCCATCGGATTCACAACGAATGACAAAGTGAAATCACTTAAACATCCATCGGAATCACGACTAATGACAAAGCATGAACCCTAATGTGGGCAGCACTTAAACATCCATTGGATATTTTGATCAATCGGACATTGAATCGTAGCAACGATTGAGTTATTACCCTGATTGCAGCAGCACTTCGTGATTCGTGTGTGTTAATTTGTAGTGAACAGACGATAACTCGACGCACAATTGGAATTTTAACGTCGTTTTTGTGCCAGAATTCAAGTGCCAATGTCGGCTATTTATACATGAAATTGGCCAGGCTTACGGACCGTAAGGCTCAACCTTTACGGTCCGTAAAGGACACCTAAATTTTATAGGGTAGCCACGATTGCGACTAGCCTTGCTGACTTGACAGATTCTTAATTTCGAATTTTGACAGCGAGTATTTTAGATAATCGTTAACTAGGGTTTACCCCCCCTGAGTTTTAGGGGCCCTGATCCTGATTCTGATTGTTCTGAAAATTTTAGGGTTTGCGTAGAATCACCTGGGTGTCTCAATTAGGGTTTCCTATTGGTCAATTAACATAATAATTAGGACTTTTTAATGAGAGTTGTTACACTGCCAGTCAGATGTCCTAGTCAGCCATGGATATTTGAGTACAATGACTTTTTCAATTCGATCAATGTGGAAGAAGATGTAGTGGATGCTGCAGCACATATTTTTTTCGAGAGTGACAATGCAACAGGGTCACTGTTGGTCCATCCTATTATTGTTAACAATCAAGCATCATCTTCGGTTAACAATAATGCTCTCGATAATGAGGATTTTCAAGATGCTTCTGAACTTAACGAATCATCAGAGGATGATGAATTTCACGATGCAGACCAAGAAGTTCCTACAATAGTTGTGCATGGTACTTCTGAGGCTACTCCCCCAGTGGACTGTCCTGCAGCAGCTGAAGCCACTGCGTCATCCTCTTTGCCTGTTCAGATTCTTGAATTGGTTGTTGATCACAACTTCAACAATCTGGGTATAAATGTTCCAGTTCCTGCTAATCCAGAAACAAGAATCCATAATACCCATCCTCAGCAAAACATCATTGGAAATGTTCAAAGTGGCATGTAGACGAGGATCGGTTAAGAAACAACAACAATGATATCTTGTATGCAGAGATTAGAGAATCGGGTTTGCAGAATGATTGGTCCTTCGTGTGTTATGTATCACAAGAAGAACTAAAGTCTTGGAAAGATGCTTTAAAGGAAAGTTCTTGGGTGGAAGCTATGCAGGAGGAACTGCAACAATTCTTGAAGCTAGGTGTCTGGAAACTGGTTGAAAGACCTGAGAATTACAAGAAGATTGGCACCCGTTGGGTATTCAAGTGTAAAAAGGATGACCGTGGAGTAGAAGGGATAGATTACTACGAAGTATATGCACCAGTTGCACGTCTTGAGGCCATTAGCATCTTTCTAACCTATGCTTCCTTCAAAGGATTTAAGGCTTATCAAATGAATGTGAAAAGTGCATTCCTTCTTGCTGTGGTTGAAGACGAGGTGTATGTTGAACAACCTCTGGGTTTTGAAGTTCCTATTCATCCAGATCGGGTTTGGTTACTCAAGAAAGCTCTCTACGGGTTACATCAAGCACCGAGCGCATGGTATGCAACGCTATCCAACTACCTAGTAGAGAATGGTTTTCGCCGAGGTCTGATCGATTGCACTCTTTTCATCAACGAAAAGGATGGAGATCTTCTGTTGGTACAGGTATACATAGATAATATAATTTTTGGTTCAACTAATGATGTTTTGTGTAAGGATTTCGAGCGTGTTATGAAGGAGAAATTCGAAATAAGCGTGATGTTGCAAATGACCTTCTTTTTGGGCCTACAAGTTCAACAAACAGAGTCTGGTATATTCATCCATCAGACTGAGTATGTCGGTGACATCTTGAGCCGGTTCCAGATGTCTGAAGCGGCGCCCATTGGTACCCCACTTCCGCAGAGTCACGGGATTACTCCGAACTTGAAGGGTGAAAGCGTTGACTCTTCACTTTACTGCGTAGTGATCGGATCTCTTATGTATCTCACAGCCTCGAGGCCTGACATAATGTATCCTACGTGCCTGCTCACCCGATATCAAGCGAACCTGAAGGTCTTGGGATTACTCCGAACTTGAAGGGTGAAAGCGTTGACTCTTCACTTTACTGCGCAATGATCGGATCTCTTATGTATCTCACAGCCTCGAGGCCTGACATAATGTATCCTACGTGCCTGCTCACCCGATATCAAGCGAACCTGAAGGTCTCACATCTGGCGGCTGTAAAGCGGATTTTCCGCTATTTGAAGGGTTAGCGGGACACCGGTCTCTGGTGCCTTAAGGATGATAGGTTCGACATGATCACGTTCAGTGATTCTGATTTTGGCGGTTGAAAAATCGACGGCAAGTCCACAACTGCTGGATGTCAGTTTTTAGGAAACCGCCTGGTCACATGGTAGTGCAAGAAGCAGACTTGAGTAGCTACATCAACTTGTGAAGCCGAGTACATTGCATCATCCAGTTGTTGCTCCCAAGTTCTATGGATCCAACAGCAAATGTGCGACTACGGTTTTGAATTCCTATCTACTCATATTTTCGTTGATAATTCTTCTACCTTACAGATCACTAAAGATCATGTGCAACATTCAAAGACCAAACACATCGATATCAAATATCACTTCATACGTGATTGTTTTGATAAAAGACTTATCGATATTGTTAAGGTCCACACTGATGACCAATGTGCCGACCTTTTTACCAAAGCATTTGACAAATCATGTTTTGACTTTTTACTTCTGGTAAACGACATTAAGGTCAGGCAAGAGAAAACTGACATCGGAAAATCGTTTTTGTAAATATTTATTTGTGTTTTTAATTTATCTTACTTTTTGCATTTTAGGGTGGATAATTTCCAAGAAAAATACAAAAAAATTGAAAATTTTCAAAAACAAAAAACATAAAAAATTTATAAAAACATAAAAACAATAGAAAAACAAAAATGAGTTTCTTGGCGAGAAAAAGGGAAAATGATAGTAAATCAGTGGTCTGTCGAAACCTCTTTAAACTTAAAATGAAAAACGATAAGTAGCTCTACATAAGATGTATCGGTAGGCTCATAATCATTTTAAAGTGTGCAGGGCGATATAAACATAATCGACTGAAGACAATGTGGGAACCGCTCATCGGCATATGGTCTTGGTACCGAAATTTTGTTTGATAGATTGCCGAGATTCTGAGATACGTGGTCTTTATGTTGTTTATCATCTGGGTATCATGGTTATTTCTTTTACCGAAAACAACGAGGACACAAGTCTAGAACTTCCATGATACCATGCATACTGTTAGGATCAGAGTTTGTCCTGATTGTGTTGTTTAACAAAATGAATAATGAAAGAAGATAGATCAGATAACAATTGCAGAGGAAATGAAAGTAAACTTTATAACACAATCAAAGAGAGATAGTTTTCATCACACATGTTTTCATTAGTCGAGAGATTGAATCGAATTACAAAAGTTCAACTATTGCATGCATGAATACTAAACTCCCCCTCAGCCTGAGCTCACAGTTGTTCATAAAAAATGAGTGTGTGCAAAGAGCTAATAGAACAGTACAGGTGCTGTTCTATTTATATTACAAATCTAACCACTGAGCATCTTAGCTGACGTCACCTAGACAGTGACATCTAGCAAACGAAAAACCTCTAAACACTGATACTAAACAGACACTGTTACATTGAAATACTGATAAGTAAAACACTCATGCTCCTATTCACTGTTGATGCTTAAACACTGATGTTGATGATCAGTGCTTTCCTCTTAGGTTGATCAGGCGTTTGATTCAGCAGTGCTTTGTCTTCATCAGGACTTTGACAATCACCAGTAGATAGGTCTTGACAGTCTTTATAAGTCTTAATAGAACAGTTGTTGAGTAGAACAGACTTTAGGATGATCAGCTGATAGGAACCACTGCCATTGGAGGGAATTAGATTCATGCACTGCTTATTGAGGATCAACTGTTTGGGAACCAGTTTTGGCTTTTGAATCATCTGTTCTTCAAAGAAGGATTGCATGGGCCAACAATCTCCCCCAAGAACAGATGATGCCAAAACACTTCTTTATTTTGATCTTTATTCTCTCATTAGCTTTTCCCGAATTTGCCCTTTGAATTGGAGCTCAAAATTCAAGGAATCTTCATCATCTTTATCCCTATGAAGTTGTAGGTTTAACAGATCTTGGAGGTCATTTACATTCAGACCTAATGCATCCTCCCTTGAAAGCTTTACAACACTACCATCAGACTTGAGCAGGGTCAATTCGTGGGTCTGTTTGTCAGATTTTCACTTTAGAATTTTTGGGTCTGATGGGTTTCTTGGGAGAATCCTTATTTCTGATGAGTTTGGGGATTGAGGTCTGCTTGTCAAACTTTTGATGGTGTCAGAAAATTGAGCTTGAAGCTTTAGAGAAGCAACATCCAATCCATACAACAGTTGATTCTTGATAGCCTCTTTTCTGATATGAGCTTCTCTATTTTCATCTTCCACATCCATCTGCTGCTGTCTTTTTCTTTGATTTAAGACCTGGATAGATACATCAGAGGATGTGAACAGCTTTTTAAGAGAGAGGGTCTGCTGAGGCTTATCAGTGGTTTGATCTTTGTACACTGGCTTCTTGGGAGCTGTAGGATCTGATTCTCTTAGTTTTTCCAACTTATGATAAATTTGATCAACATACTGCCTGGACCATCTTCCAATGGCCCTTGTAGTCCCATACTTGGCTGCTACAAGCTTAGCTCTATTCCTCTTGTACTCTAAGGCAAGATCTGCACTGGATTTCTTAAACTTGTTCTAGTTGGGTGCATTCTTCCTCATTTGAGGATCATTTTTCATTCTTTCACATCTGTTTGCTTCTTCTTTAAGAGCTGTGAGAGGCCAGTTTTTGAATTGATGCTCATAGGCTGGGTATGGTTTATCTTTCATGATAAGTTCTATGAGATCTTTCCTTAGTTCCTTTTGAAGATCAGCATTAGGTGGCAGATTTGACATCTTCTTACTCAAGTTTTGCTACAAAGTCTTCCAGTTTCCTGACTTTACTTAGCCCATGTGACATTCGACTTGATAAGTTGTTGTTACCTTTCCCTTTACTCTCTTTTTTAGCAATGTCTTCAACTTGTTTGGCTTTCAATTTTAGATACTCATCCATGTTCCTTGGAGTTCTGAAGCCATGAAGAGATGGGAAGGTTCTCTTGGATGGATCATCCTCTGCATAGAATTGTAACATTTCATTTTGAACTGCAGGCAGTTCCAGAGGATATTGTACTGCCAGTGGTATGTCTCGTGGGGTGTGATCAGTGAGTGGTTGATTAAGTGGATTTGATGTTGGTGATGGAGGTGGTATGAATGGTTTAGTTGAAGTTTGAATGAATGGTGAGGATGACAAAGGAGTAGGTGCAGGTCTGTCTTCTTCATTCTTTTCCTCATCATGCACCATGAATTTTCTTTTTCAAGAATAAACGGATTTTTGTGGAGGAGGAGTTTTTGAAGGAGAATGGGCTACAGGTGTAAGGATTGACTGTGATGGAAATTGGAAAGTTGAGGAATCAGTGGATTGACTAACAGCTGTTGAAACAACTGGTGTTTCAACTGATGTTGCCTTAACATCTGTTGAAGCATTTGTTGCATCAACATCTGTTGCAGTGGAAGATGGTAATGGTGAAGAGGGTTTTGTTTTTTGCTTTTTGGCAGGTGGTTTTCGTGGTGAGGGTGTTGGTTTAGGTGCAGCAGTGGGTGGCTTTTTGGTATCAGCAGTGGTTTTGAGACTAGAAGTGGTTGGATTTTTAGGTTTGACAGGGGTTTGTTTTTGTGGTAGTGAAGTTGGTTTAGGGAATATTGCAAGTGGAGGTTTATTGTGTTTGTGTGATTTCTTCCTGTTTGAAGTGCCAAGATCCTTAATCTTTATTTCCCAATCTTTCAACTCCTTTTGTTCCTTTTTCCAAACTCTCTCCTTTGTTTCATTTTGATTCTGTATAGTCTTCTTTCTTGCAACTTCATCATCTGCTTGAATGTTCAGGGTTTGATCAACTCCCTTTTTCTTTTCTTTGACAGATGTTTCAGCAGATGTTGCTGAAGACTTCTTTGCAGGCTCTGGCTTTTGTTTTGGCTTGTTTCTTGGTGTGGGCTTGCCAAAATTTTTCATTGAGTCATTTTTCTCCCCCTTTTTGGCATCATCTTCATCATCATCTTTTTCGAAGATAGATGCAGGGGTAGTGCCAGTCATCTTTGTAAGGGCTTCTTTGATTCCCTTGATGTCAGCCTGAGTATCCTTATACCTTGCTTCAACCATAACCCTGATAGTTTCATGTGAGAGTTATGTTGAAGCTTAGCAAGTTCCTTTTGAGCAGCAAGGATTGGTTGAACTGAATTCAAGAGTTCTTGGGATAACTACTGATGTGTTGGCTGACTTTTGGAAGCTTCCACCAGTGTTTGAATTAAGGCATTCATTGCATTAACAATGGTTTCAAGTGTGGAAAGTCTCTCCATCAAATCCTGATATTTTAAACCATCACCCAACTTAATGGGATCATCTGATTTCCCACCAGTGGTGGTTGTATCTGCTGTTGAAATAGGAGGAGTCTCCAAGTTGTCATCAGCAGATTCCCCTTTTTCTTGGTGCTGGGGACTTCTCTCTTCATCAGTGGTTACCTTAGAAAGCACACCAGTGGTTAACTTGAACTCACCAGTGGTTACCTTGGTTCCCACAGAAGAGATTGCCTTCAAGGGGGTCTTACTTATGAAACTACTGTCCAGATGTAGATCAGTGGATCCAACATCTGTAGTAGCTGCTCCACTTGAACCACCAGCAAGAATTTCGTGAAATTCTAGTGGTGTAGCCTCCTCAGCTGTTTGTGGCTTAGCCAATTGAATTGGTTCAGACACAGCCAATGTAGAAGTTGTACTCTCAGTAATGTGTTGGTGAGAGTGGCTGCTTTATGTCTGAATGTCAATGGCATCAAACAGGGGTATTATGGATGGTGGAATTTGAGATGAGGGGAGTGGTGTTGAAGGAGAATTTGGCTAGGGAGAAGGGTTGTTGAGCATACTCTCAAGTGAGGGTAATACTTCATATTGTGGTGTCCCTATGCTTACAACATGTTCCTTTTGTGAGGAATCATGAGGAGTTGTGGTTTCAGGTCGAGATCTCTCCAACTGTTGTGAGGAAGTAGCAACAGTGGTTTCTTGTGATATTTGTGTTGTCATAGGGTTAACTTCTGGGATCTCATCTTCCAGAAGACCCTTTTTGGTGGGTTTGATGGGCTTGGTGGATTTCTTTTTGGTCTTTTTGGGTTTTGTTGGTGGGGGTTGCACAGCAGTGGTTGTGTTGCTGTGTTCACCATGAGCAGTAGGCTCAGCAGCAGAGGTTTGAGGAGCAGATGTGGACTCATCTAAAATTTGCTCAGACCCCTCTGCTTGTGTTTTAGAAACTTTTGACTCTTTTTCCATAAGGCGAGTAAATGTTTCAGAAGTAAGACTGTTTATGTTGAAAGGTGTTCCTTGTTCAAAAGCTTTTTGTAACGCCCCAAAATCCGTATGTTAATACTTGTCGTGAGTTCCTATATGACACGTCATGAAATAAATAACTAGGCTATTTAACCTAGTTAAGGGTATGGTCAAAAGTATTAAATGATGAAGGTAATGTTAGTTATGTTTTAAAGGCAAACCCGAGGGGCTAAAGTGGAACAAATGAAAGTTTCTTATTAAAAGAAAAGATCACACACACACACACACACATCTTGTGTGTGTTCTGGATAGATCGAGCAGGGGGCTCTCAAGAGCCCCAAACCCTAGTTCTTCAAAAGCTTCAAATTGAAGAATGGATCAAGGCTCAAATTCACAACCGAACATGAATTAGTGATCACCTTCATAAGGGGATCGTAAGGTATGTCTTAAATCAAAGATTTGTGATCATGTGTGAAGTGGGTTATGGTCTAATCCGTAAGTTAATGTGAAATTGATCATGTATAAGGGTTAGAATCATCATATAGAACATAGGTTATGTATGGTTTGTGTTAATTTGATGTTTAGAGGTGAAACCCACTTGTTTTGGTAAGGATGATGACTTGAATGATTATCCATGTTCAACTCTTATTGATTGTTGATGAATTGTGATGAATTATTGTGAGATGAATGGAATGAAATATGGTGTTGATATGTTTGATACTTATGTGTGAATGGTACATGTTGATTAAGAGTAGGATTTAATGAGTTATGTATGAGTTTAGAAGATTTATGCATGAATTAGTTGTACGTTATGCTTAAAAATGTGGTACGCACACCAAGAGTATGATAAGACGTATATAGTGTCGTCCGTGTAGTCTATTATGATGTTACTAGTATATGATGATAAGTGGAAAGTTAAATAGATGAACTGTTGACTTTCAGAAAGTCAACTATGCATATGAAGTACGATTTGACTAGTTGTCGTAAAGGTAGGATTATAGGAAGTGGTGTGGTACCTGTTATGTCGATACGTATTAAATGGAATGACATGATGAATTACATGCGATTAATAGGATATGAACTTGGTTGTATGTTTTATGTTAGCTAAAATCGACTAATGAAAGTCAAATGTGAAACATGTGATTGATATGGTCGTTAACATGTACAATGATGTAAGCTAACGAGAATGCGATGTTGGTGATATGAAAGTATAGGAATCATATCAAGGTGGACTCAAGCATGAATGGCTAACGGGTCAAGAGAAGGCAAGGAAGCGGATAGGAACGCGGATGCATAAGGTAAGTGGTTTCCGTAATCACTTCTTAGTTCGATTAAGTAGTATGGTATTTTAATTAATGAATCTTGATGTTGCAAGTTAAATATGTGTTGAAGTCCTTCGACGTAAATGATGGGATTAAAGTTGACTAAAACGCCCTTGGTTGGTATATTGGGCGAACGATCTTAAAAGTAGTTAGGAAACAAGTTATGCGATTAGTGTAATGTATTAGACAAGTATGGAAGTGAGAAATATGGTTTTGGTTAGTCATAAACCAAATAATGCGCGAATACCTTTAACGGGTCAAAAATAAGCATATGAATGATAATGTGTTAAGAGGATGTATGACATCCAATAATTTAGTATTTTGTGATAGCCGTCACGAATAATATTAGGTCTATAAGAGGGTATGGTAAAATAAACATGTTATGTTGATGAATGCATGAACGGGTCGAAGTTTGGTAAGAGGGTAATAAGCCGAAGAGTTAAAAGTCTGAAATTTTATTATGTCGGATGTGGGATTTTAGTCCATTAGATGGAGAATTAAATTACGGACGCGTAGGAAAAAGAATCGGGTAAAACGGATCAAAAACGAGAGAGTTATGCCCGTTTCCGTAAAATCGGGTCGTGCTTGGAATATGCAGCAAACAGCTGCAGAAGTTCTGTAAAATGGGGGGCGTCGCGTCACGCGACGGGGGGTCGCGCGACGCGACGGGTTGTTTTTCGCCGAAACTTGTTTTCGTGTCTCGTTTTGTCCCAGGAACTCGTTTAAACGCGTTTTAAGTTACGTACGACTAATTTAACTTACGTTTTTATAAGTTTAAGTGTATGCCCATGTGTAGATAGGTGTGTATGTATGTTTACAAGTATGTGAGCAAGTATTTGGATATATGATGGTATGTATGAGAGTAGAAATGTATGAATTTGGTATGATGCAAGTAGGGATGTATGTATGAATATATGTATAATGTCATGAGTGTACGCAATGATGCAGGTATGAGTATATGTAGATACGTATATAATGATGTAGATGTGTTTATATGTAAGTATGCATGTGTGAACGTGTGTATGTATGGAGATAACATGTATGAAGCTTAGGTATGTACGTAAATCATTCAGTATGATTTAGTTTTTACGATGTTAAGCGAGTACATGGAGATTTAGGTGTAATGCAGGTACAGTATCGAAGACTCACCAGAGACGAGGTACTCAGAAGGAACGTTTAATGTACAGGAATAAAGAAACGGAAAATAAACCAAGGCTAAGCATCGTTTATATTTATAAAAGTTATTAATGTCTTGTATGTGTTTGGTGAGTGCAGGTTATCCGAGCCAGCTTATCAATCTAAAGAGAAGCGATCAAAGACCGAGTCTCAAGATAGATTGTACGGGAGTGGAGAGTATGTAATTGAGTGAAGTTAAGTTATGTTTCCTTATTGTAAATAAGTCCAATAAATGTGTTTATTGTGAAAGGGTTAACTATTAAAAATGATTTTTCAGTACGTCAAGATGTTTATAATGTAAGAAATTTTTATGGTACGAATTTCCGCTGCGACTTTTGTCAAATACGTATTAGGGTCTTACAAGTTGGTATCAGAGCCCTGGTTTGAGGGAATCAAGTACGAGAAGGTAAGTACTTGAACTCAAACTTGTGTGCTCTTGAGATAAGAAACCCGTACAATCTAAGACTCGATCAAGATCCAAAGGTAAAATTTAAGGTAAGTATGTACTTATGTATACGTATAAAGAAACTGACGGTTTTGTATGTGTGAGGTAAGCATAAGTGTATGAAGAGGATGATCTATGAATGCAGTCTAGGATGAATACTAAGGCAGGCAAAGAGGTAATAAGACAAACAGGCAAATGAGCCCAGGTACGTAAATTTAATATGTGGGTGTAAGTAATGGTAAAACTCATTAAGGGAAGGAAAAATTTTAAATAAAAGACAATGATAGTATAGTAATGAAGTACTGGAAGTGATACACGCGCCGAAACCTAAGTTTACGGCCATAAGGTGACAATTACATGAAGGCACGAAACTACTATGTGGATTGTGTACCTGGCCAGTACACGAGATCAGTTGTTTGATTTTGAACAGAGTTTCATAGGCAGTCTTTTGATGCCTGGGGTTGATCAACTCTGTTCTGCACATAACAAGCGGTGTTTACAGCCTCTGCCCAAAAAGTTAAGGGTAAACCTGAGTCTGCAAGCATTGTTCTGGCAGCTTCAATCAAAGTTCTGTTTTTCCTTTCAACCACCCCATTTTGTTCTGGTGTTCTTGAGATGCTGTACTGCCTTACAATCCCTATTGACACACATAAATCATCTAACTCCTTGTTTCTAAACTTTGTTCCATTGTCACTTCTAAATATTTTTACTCGCAAGTCAAATTGCTTTTCAACCTGTTTGACAAAGTCTTGCAAAATACGTGCAGTCTCATCTTTAGAATGTAAAAAGTAAGTCCATGTAAACCTAGAAAAATCATCTACAATGACCAAACAATATCTTTTCTTTTTCAAACTCATGATTTTTACTGGGCCAAACAAGTCCATGTGCAGCATTTGCAAACACTTGGTTGTTTTGGACTCTTCAATGGACTTGTATGAGCTTTTATGTTGTTTACCTTTTAGACAGGAAACACAATGCTCAGAACAAGTAAACAGTTTTTGTGGAAGACCTCTTACAAGGCCTTGTTTTGAGAGTGTAGTGATAGTCTTAAGATTTGTGTGCCCAAGTCTCCTGTGCCATAACTCTGTTTCTTTGTTAGAGGCAGCTGAGAACAGACAAGCATCAGCCATTGGGTTATCTTTTGACATATCAACTACATACACATTGCGACTCCTTTGAGCAACAAGCTGTGTTTTGGCCCCGGCTATGATTTCTTCAATCTGTTCACCATTTCTGGCCCAACAATCTTACAGCTATCCTTAGTGAAGAATGACCCATAGCCTTTGTTACTCATTTGTGAAACACTAAGGAGGTTGAACTTCAGATTGTCAATAAGATATATCACCCCATCCATGTTTTTTGAAATCTTTGAGCAGGGCTCTACATCCTGTCATGTGCCTGGAGCCTCCACTATCTACATACCATAAACTAAGCATGTAGAAGTTCCTTGCCCATCTGTTACACCCCGATATTTCCACATAATCCGGTGGGCCCGGTGGGGAGTATCGTGACGTAGTTGATATCATCATAGTCAATTAAACACAGTTATAGCACAGCGGAAAACTTGGTAGAAATTACTATTACAAACCGAATGTTAAAAGTACGAATAAATAATATACAGATGGTTATAAAAATGATCCACAGGAGGATCTTAAATAAAATGCAAAACGGAGTTCAACAGACTTTAAGGCATCTAAGGACTTGCAAGATCCTCTATTTGACACCCAGTAGCTCCCAGCCTATTTCGTGTAGTACCTGTCACTTAGTCTTTTGAAAATACGTCAGTTTACACTGGTAAATACAATTAACGGACTCATTTGAAAATGTTTATGAAAATTGGTTTAAGTGCACAAGGCACAGAACTTCTTTTATAACTTGGGATAATTACATTTAAAATCTTGTGTACAGATTTACATGTTTGTCATACATTTAGGGCCCGGTACAGAAGCCGAGACGTGATTAACCGACACACCGCTAATATAAACCCACAAGGAGTTATCCCCAACATTGTGGGTATATCTTTTACATACGCAACTGTCAGGTGTGTGCCTACACCCCGTGCTTAAGTCGTGGCCATTTGCAATTAAATGAGCCGAGGATACTCAGGACACGGTCGTATTAACCTCCAATGTTTATGTTATCAAACAAAACGGATTAAAACGGGTTATGCGGATTTATTAATCACAATCCAACCAAATAATCCCATACCCGACCAAGCGGTAATATTTTATCGTATCCCAAGCCCGTATAAGGGAAAATAAGTTAAAAGTATTTACATGAGTTTTTAATGCAAGAATTATCTACGCAGCCGTATAATTACTTAGACTTTGTGAAGGTAGCTTTTACTGAGGCTTCCTAGTCTGGAATGAGGGTAATATTAACGTATTAGAATACTAACGGGCCTTATTTAAGTCGAGGACTTAGAACGGTTAGTTTAAAGAACGATTAACGGTATGAAACGCTATATTAAGCGATGACCGGAATGGAATGTAATTTAGACCCTACAAGTATGGAGGCTTGTATAATATGGGTAAACTAAATACATTCTGGATTTTGAAGTTTAGGTGACAAGGTGAAACCCGTTTCGGTTAATTCACGCAAACTAGTTACATAAACCGAACTGAACACGTATAAGGATAAACGGGTAACCGGATGAGTCATATACAAGTTCCATATGTTATTATGTTTAAAATATGTTGTGACATCAGTAGGATATCAACATATATGCCCATAAGGATTTTAAAACCGAATTAAGCCTCATAAGGGCATTTTGGTCATTTTAGGATTTATAAAAGGAGCCTGCATGCAAACTGAAGTTTTGGTCATAAACATTCTGTGAAAATATTGAATTTATGATATTATATCAGTAGGATATCATGCATATGTGTGGTTTATTTTTTATGGCCAAACTATGCACCGTAGGGGCAGTTTGGTCATTTCACACATAGTTTTAAGGACTTATTTGGGATACTGAGTTCATGTCTTATACCTACTGTAAAAATATTTAAAATGGTTTATCAAATCAATAGGTAACAAGTATTGGGTGCTAAGTATGGTTTAAAACCATACTATGCACCTAAATAGCGTAAAAGTTGGTAAATGACGATAATTTCGAAGTTTAAGTGATTATGAGATTATGACCAACTTTGAATGGTCAAAATATTTTATTTTTCATAACATATCAGTACCAAAAAGGTTTTGTATGTTTATTATGTTTAAAACCCATTTTATTTGCAAAAAGGGTATTATCGTCGTTTATAAGCTTTGTACAAGAACTCAAGGTTAAGGTCAGTATATAATCTGACCTAACATCCCAATAAATCATAAATATGATATCACAATAGTAGGTAAGGTGTTTTATGTCAAAATTATGTTAAAGACTTGATTTGCATGTAAAAGGGCATTTTAGTCTTTATAAAAGCATATTTTTCGATTAATTACATAACTTCAGTTTATGAACAGATTGTAAACATCAAAATATGCTAAATATATTTAGTAATCAGTACTTAGTTCAATTGCATGTTCCTTTATATTAAAAACCTTATTTTTTGACAAAAGGGCATATTAGTCAACATAAAGCATAATAACGGAAACAAGTAATTAAACTCAGATTACTATGTGACCATGTAATATAACCTCAGAGGGTTATACTACAACATAATATGGTCACAAAGGAACCTTAATGCATTAAGAAATTATGCTGATTCGGGTCAGAGCTGAAAGTCAAAGAAAAAGTCAAGTTTTGCGACTTTCGGTTGTGAACCGAGCTTAAACTTAGAATTGTCGGGTTGAACATGTTTATACATGTTCTAATAATGTTTACCAAGTTATTAGAGTGATAAAACATAATTGATTACTTCTACATTATTAGATTTGAAGTTAATTAAAAACTGACCCGTTTGACTTTTTATTTTAATAACTTTTACCCGACAATTAACTAAGTAAACGTGGAAATTAGGAGGTGCGCTTTTGAGGGATTAACACCTACCTAATTATGATCACGTAGCCATATTCGCCTCGAACAATGGCTGGACCGTTTAGGTCTAAACCGAAAGTCAAAGCCTTTCAGCGGAACTTTGACATTTCGGCTTTAAAATGCTTATAAACTAAGAGGAGAGGCTAGGGACACTTACAAAAGGTCCTAGCTCGAAATATTTAAATTAGGGGAGTCTCCTATGATTAGGAATCTCCAAGCAAGTGATAGAAGTGAGAAAAGATAAGGTGCAAGTTCAAATGGCAACCAAAGGCTCTTATTTATACTAATTCTTGGATTCTCAAGATGAAGACAGGTGTTAAAGGCCTCCCCTGATCATCACAAGTGTCCAAGGGGTTTTGAAATACCATTTGCATGCTCCTAGTTTCGAATTCAGGCTGCATGGTAGTTTGATTGGGGCTCAATGCTGCAATACATGAAGCTGTCCACAAATTTCAGAACTGGGCACTCTCTCGCGGGGCGCGCGAGAGATAGCCTTCATCTTCGCGGGCCGCGACTCGCCATGAGTTCTGGTAAAACAAGTTTCCATAATGATAGTTTCAGCCCCTGTTCCTTATAACGTCATATATGTTTTATTTTAGACACCTTTAGTCCCTATAGTTAGTTTTTGATGATCTTGGAAGTTATAACAAACATCGTTAGGCTCATGTTTGGTTAAAAGATCACCCGGAGGTACTAGTTTCTATAATTTATGCTTTTAACCCTTCTTCTTGAATTCTTGCACATTTTATCGTATAAAGATATCAAATCCTTCATAGTCAATATCAAACATTCCCAAGAGTATGATTGAACATTACGTAGGTCCGGGTTCATTTAAAGGTCACTCAGAAGTAAGAGTTAACATGTTAACACGTTTAACCCCTTTGTCTTATAAACTTTCAATTGTTTCCACAAATGGCTTCTCATGCCCAATTAATTTACTCGTTTGGGAATACAAACATTGTATAAGGTCATTCAGAGGCATAGCTTAAGCATGTTGACACTTTTAGTCCCTCCGCATACATCTTTTCATAGTTTGTCAACTTTAGTCCTTCAAAGTCAACTTTTTACACATTTAGGTTTTAGGACACGTGTCTTCACTTCATTGGACATGATTTTACGAGATGTTACATCCTCACCCCTTAAAAGAAATCTCGACCTTGAGATTTACTGAAATAAGTGAGGGTACTTTTGTCGCATAGTGGACTCAACCTCCCACGTATATTCAGGGCCTCTACGGGCATCCCAACTCACTTTTACAATTGGTACATGCTTCCTTCGGAGCCTTTTAACCTGTCGATCCTCGATCGATATTGGTCTTTTAACAAACCTCAGGCTTTCATCTATCTGTACGTCTTTGTGAGACATTGCTAGCGATTCATCAGCTAGACATTTCTTTAGGTTGCAGATGTGGAACACATTGTTAATTCCACTAAGATCCTCAGGCAAGTTCAGCTTATAGGCCACACTACCGACACATTCGATGATCTCAAATGGTCCGATGTATCTTGGGCTTAGTTTTCCTTTCTTACCAAATCGCATCACACCCTTCCAGGGTGATACTTTTAGCAAGACTTTGTCTCCCACCTCGAACTTTAGAGGTTTACGCCTTTTATCTGCGTAGCTCTTCTGGTTGTCTCTGGCAGTCTTCAAACGATCACGGATATGTATGATCTTATCCGTTGTTTCCAGGACTATTTCAGGTCTTGATAATTGGGCTTCCCTAACTTCTGCCCAACAGACGGGCGTTCTGCATTTTCTCCCATATAGAGCCTCGAAAGGCGCAGCCTGAATACTCGTATGGTAACTATTATTGTAGGAGAATTCGATTAGGGGGAGATGGTCATCCCAACTACCACCTAAATCTATGACATATGCACAAAGCATGTCTTCTAACATTTGAATCGTACGCTCACTTTGTCCATCCGTCTGAGGATGATAAGCAGTACTGAAATTCAAACGAGTACCTAAAGATTGTTGGATACTTTTCCAAAAAATGAGAGGTATATCTAGTATCTTTATCGGATACAATAGATACTGGCACTCCATGAGAGGACACAATCTCATCCACGTATATATTTGCTAGTTTATCGGAGCTGTGAGTCTCCTTGATGGGTATGAAATTAGCTGACTTAGTCAGCCTGTCAACTATGACCCATATTGTATCATTTCCAAGCCTTGTTTTAGGTAACTTGGTGATAAAATCCATAGTTACCATCTCCCACTTCCATGTGGGAAGTTCTAATTGTTGTAGTAGTCCCGACGGCTTTTGATGTTCGGCTTTAACCTGTGAGCATGTCAGATAGTTAGCTATGTGTGTGGCTATGGATTTCTTCAAACCCATCCACCAATAGTTCGCCTTTAAATCCTGGTACATTTTGTCACCTCCAGGGTGAATTGAATATCTGGAAATATGAGCTTCCAGGAGGATTACGTATCTGAGTCCTCCATGAATAGGAACCCAGACTTGACAATTTAATCTGAGGATTCCATCATTCCCAAGTGACAACTGATCAATAGTTGCACCTAATCCTTCCTTTGGGAGGTTAGTTTCCAATACAACTTCTTTCTGTGCAGCTAACAACTTGTCATTTAAACTGTTTCTAAGCTCAATACATTTGGCATTAATCCGTATAGGTTTGACTCTTTCCTTTTGGCTTAATGCATCAGCGACTACACTCACTTTGCCAGGATGGTAGCGAATCTCGTAATCGTAATCATTTAATGTCTCCATTCATTGGCGTTGCCTCATATTGAGATCCTTCTGGTTAAATAAATGTTGGAGACTTTTGTGGTCTATGTATATCACTCATTTAGTTCTATACAGATAACGTCTCCATAGCTTTAGTGCAAATACAACGGCACCCAATTCCAGATCGTGGGTGGTGTAATTCTTTTCGTACCCCTTCAGTTGTCGTGATGCGTAGGCAATCACCTTGCCTTTTTGCATAAGCACACAACCCATGCAAGTGTGTGAAGCATCACAGTAGACAACAAACTCATCTATTCCTCCAGGCAAGGTCAGCACTGGAGCATTACTCAACTTCTGCTTGAGGATCTCAAAAGATTCCTACTGTTTAGGACCCCAATTAATTTTTACATTCTTGCGGGTTAAAGTAGTCAGAGGGGTGGCTATCCTTGAGAAGTTCTCGATAAATCTTCTATAATATCCTGCCAATCCGAAGAAGCTGCGAATTTCAGTAGGTCTCTTAGGTGCTTCCCAGTTCATGATTGCTTCTATTTTAGCGGGATCCACTTGGATACCACGCACACGCACAACATGTCCATGGAATTGGACTTCGCGAAGCCAGAATTCGCACTTGGAGATTTTAGCGTAAAGCTTCTCCTGTTGTAGAAGTTCTAGGATGCACCGAAGATGTTTCTCGTGATCAGCCTAATTACGAGAATAAATAAGTATGTCATCTATAAAGACAATGACAAACTTATCCAGGTATGGCTTGCAGACTCGATTCATGAGGTCCATGAATGCTGCTGGAGCATTAGTGAGCCCAAAAGGCATCACTAAGAATTCGTAGTGGTCTTACCTCGTTCTAAACGCAATCTTGGGCATATCTTCTGTTCTAACCTTGAGTTGATGATACCCCGACCTTAGATCAAGCTTTGAAAAGAAGCTTGCCCCTTGAAGTTGATCGAACAGATCGTCGATCCTGGGCAACGGATAGCGGTTCTTGATTGTCACTTTATTCAGCTCACGGTAATCAATGCACAGACGCATTGAACCATCCTTCTTCTTTACAAACAAGATGGGTGCTCCCCATGGTGACGAGCTGGGATGAATGAAACCTTTTTCCAGAAGTTCATCTAATTGGGTTCTTAGCTCTTTCATCTCTGTTGGTGCTAAGCGATAAGGAGCTCGTGCAATCGGTGCTGCCCTAGGCATAATGTCGATCCTGAACTCTACTTGCCTCTCGGGAGGTAATCCAGGTAGTTCTTTAGGAAAGACATCCGAGTATTCAGAGATGACTGGAATGTCTTCTATTTTGGGCTTCGACTCATCCACTATCACCTGCGCCATGTAGATGACACAACCGTTCTTCAAACACTTGGATGCCTTAAGCATAGACACTTGATTAGGAAATCCATAGTGCGTATCTACTTAAATGGTGATTGATTCACCGGAAGGGGTTTTGATGTTGACCAGTTTCTTATCACAGGCGATTTGGGCTTGGGTATGTGATAACCAATCCATGCCTAAAACTACATCAAACCCCGCCAATTTCATTGGCAGAAGAGATAACGGAATTGAATGATTCTTAATGGATATAAAACATCCATCAAGAATTGTTGAAGCAGTTTCTAAGGTACCGTCAGCAAGTTCTACCTCATATTTAATGTCTAGAGTTTTAATAGGTAGATTTAACAGTTTACTAAACTTAAGGTCTAGTATAAATATCGTTTATGAGGAAGGTACCTGTTATAACATTTTCGTCTTTCACCGCTTCTTTAGCATTCATTTGGAATACCCTTGCATTTGTTTTCTTAGCCTCTTCAGGCTTCTTTGCATTCTTTGGGCAATTTGTCTTGATATGCCCCTTTTTGTTGCAACCATAACAGGTTGCATTCTTCAGATCCTTGCACTCCAATGTCTTGTGCCCCCTTTTTCTTGCAGATCCCACAGGGCTTGGCTGTGGATCTATGGTGCACTTCCTAAAGTGATTCTTTTTGCAATTCTTGCACATGGGCTTTTCACCCGACTGATTAGGATTTTTCTTGGACCCAGAGTTCCTTTTCTTTCTCTTATCTGAGTGGTGCGAGCTATCATCTTCTCTCTTTCACTTCCCTTCATCTGTGGTCTTTCCAGACCTACTTCAAACTATATCAAGTGTAAGGGATAAAGACAGATCCACAGCTGACCTGTAGGTGGCAGGCTTTGAAGCCTTGACATGTCCTTTTATTTCGGGGGCCATGCCACCTATGAAGCACGCTATGTGCTTTGGTTCAGGAGTAACCAAATAAGGAACACGTCTTGACATGGAGTTGAAGCTAGTAATATATGTTCGGCAATCTAGGTTCTTCATGACCAGAGTCAAGAAGTCAGCTTCGACTTTCTCCACCTCATGTTGCGGGCAGAAGGATTCTTTTATCAATTCTACGAATTTAGCCCATGATAGGTTATAGAGTGGAATTTTCCCCGAGGCCTGAATTAGTGTCCTCGACCAAGCTAGGGTATCGCCCTTAAAGTACTGGGATACAAACTTAACAATATCCTCTTTGGCACACCCACTTATGTCAACAAGCATCTCCATCTCATCAAGCCATTTCATGCAGTCTATGGCTCCTTTCTAACCATTAAAGTCTCTTGGCTTGCAAGAGACGAAGTACTTGTAAGTACAAGCTTTGAAACGTGGCTCCTGGTCAAACACTATCTTCTTGGGTAGCTGACTGTTTTGATTTGATGAATGTTCAGATTCATCTTTCTTTGATGTATGCGGTTTGGAATGGGACTTAGAACGAGACACATAATGAGATTTGGAGCGAGTAGCGCTCGACTCCTTGAATACTCGATCTACAGCTTTAGTTACGGCTGTATCTATCATGGCCTATAAATCACCGCCCATTATGTTCAGTCTTGTATCATTATTCCCTTCAGATGGGTAGCTACGTGCCTCGTCTAAATTAGCCATGAAGAAGCTTTGAATGTTTTATATCAAGTAACAACAACTTGTTTAGTTGTCATATAGTGAATCGTCATATTCAATGATTAACTAGCCGTGGTATAAATAAACCATATAGGCTAACATGTTTAACATTTCTGAAGAATGTTTATTTGAAATTATTTTGTTATAGTTAGCCTAGGTTACAAAAGAACCATCAGAGGCATTTAATTAGGACATAATCCTTTATATATTGGACAGGGGAACATATGTTACAGCTGTCATTGTCATATAGACATTATTACTTAGCGCAAAAACTCGTCTAGAAGGACATTTAAATGGCACAAAAGGCCTTGTTACTTGGACAATTTAAAATATAAGCCATGATCTTATTGGATCGAGGGCTTTAAGGTTTGAACATAGTTCTTCGCCTTTTGACAGAGAGTCATAGACTACAACTGTCGTCCTTGTGAAAAACGATATAGCTTGGCCCGTAGGCAAAACGAATAACATCACTAATTGATGTTTTAATGTGGACATCATATTTGATGATATCAGCCATGATTCACATCGATCATTTAGGCTATGTAAAGATTTGGGAGAATCCAAGTATTTTGACGGCTGGTGTGGTTTCTCAAGCCACACTGCCAGGAGGGTTAACATGTTCTGGATGTTAACAAGGATTTATTGTCATAAGAGGGTTTTACTATCATAGCCATGTTCATATTGACATATAGGCTAGGTTGTACCATTAAGAAGATCTTTTGGAATTTCTTGGCAGATCAATAGAAACTGAAATGATTACTTGCACAATGATGTAATGAACATATATATAATAACAATATAGATTCCAAAAGAAATTTTTCATTAATAATACTAACGATTACAAAATTGCCCTAAACGGGTCTTTTAAATAACATAAATTGTCTACGCAGGGACTAAAAGAAAACAAGTCCTCGCAGGGATTAATGCATAAAGAAAATGTCCACGCAGGGACTAAATTCTAAATAAAAATAAAAATAAAGTTTTCAATCTTCATCCCTCTTCCCCTTGATGAATTTTGAAAGCCTCTTAAGAAACGTAGTGGTCTTTCTCTCACCTCTATCTACCCTACGTTCAACATTTTCCACCCTTTGTAAAATTTCTAGTTGTTGTTGGGGTGGAGGTTGAGGTTGTGGTTGGGGTGGAGGGTATTGATACCCATAGGCAGGATACCCAGTTGGGTATGAAGGAGGGAATGGTGAAGGATAAAGAGCATTATGGGCGATCGCTTCGAAGTATGGGTCGTAAGCGGGTGGTTGATAGTTATAACCTGTAGGAGCTTGTGGCTCAAACGGGTTATACCCAGTCATATCTGGGTAGGCAGGGATTGGGTTTTTGAAACCCATCGGAGGTGGTTGTGGTGCAAAGGTGGCCGGTGTGGTATTGATGACCGGCGCGGCATTCGAAGGTCAACCCATTTGTGGATCTTCGGGTATAGGAGGGTAGTTGCTTGAAGCTTGGGGCGAACTAAATCGTGGGCCCCCTCGCACAGACATACGTGCGTTTCTCCTCCTTCTTGGTGGTTCTGGTGGTGGCGGAGGTTGTTCCTCTGCTGGTGGTGGTGGCGGTGTCACCGCCTGAAAGTGCGGCTCCTTAGATGGAGGCTGTGGTGGGGTGTTGTGATAGGAAGGAGTGTACTCGAATTTCCACTATCCCCACCATTCGGCATATTCATCGGGACCTTGGTAGGGAGATCCCGCAAAGGAAGAACTACTTGAAATGTCGATGGGATGCGTGGGCGTCCTAGAAGGTGGCAGATGGGTTGGTAAATTTCCAAAGCTTAACGTGTTTAATCTTACCGATTTGTGTGAAATTGAGTTTTAGAATACACTACTTTGAGATGGTTTGTATTTTGCAGGCCTTGACATGTTTAAGGTGTATTTTGAAAGCTTAACGGAGCTTTGGAATGAAGTTAGGAAGAACGGGAGCGAAAAACAGTGCTAAACGGTGAAAACCGGACAAAGACTTAGAGACCGGCGTCCCAGACGCCTAGAGCAGCGTCCCAGACGCTGGTCCCAGCGTGAAATTGGGGAAACTTCTTCTTTTGATTAGTTTGAACCCATTTTCGACTAGGCAGTTACACACACTCGATTCTGGACCTCCATAGGCGATTTTGAGAGATTTTTGAAGGTTCCATTTGACCCATTATCATATTCCATCAAGTTTTGAAGATTAATCATCAACCATGAGTGACTAATTTCTTCAAGATCATCCCCGGGTGAAAGGTTGTGAGTTTTTTAGGGTTTGCTTTTTCATGTTTTGGTTTGATATAAACATTTTGTAATCTTTTGATTGAAATTATGCGGATTGATTGTTAGCATTGTTTTGAACTCGAAATTGTTAAGATTTTCTTGCATCATTAACATTGAGAGATGATTACTACTATGAGTTTTGATTCGTGCTAGGGTTTGTTCATTTTTCTTGATTTATAAAACATACAATTGTCTTTAATTTATATTGTGAGGTTTTCTTGCACCATTTGCATATGTTAGATGATTGTTGATGTCTACAATTAGGTTTTCAATTTACAAACTCAAGAAATCATTGGTGTTCATAAAATAATCAAACCGTTCATGCTAAATAACTCTAGATACTTATTAATCCGAAACCCGGGTGTGGTTCGTGTTTACGTATCTTGTTTTAAACCATCAATTACAATTCCGTGCATTTGTTTAAGTTCTTGTTAGCTAGTAATTAGAACCAAATTGTCGGTTCATTCCGACCCATTTTCTTAACAAACAAAATTCATAAAAACAATCTATTAAGCTTCATAATTGTGACAAACGTTTAAAATCAATCAAGTCCATTCGCAAACCACAAAAACATTGTTAAGGGTAATTCAGGTTTATAAATATTATCTTTGACCGGAGCGCGACACTCCGATCAAATTTTGGTGCCGCTGCCGTGGAGTGCGTGCGCTTTGTGTTTGGATTCTTGTTTGAATTTTCGTGATTAACTGTTTAAATTGCTTATTCTTTCCTTGTACTTTGTCTTTTTCCTTGTTACGCAGGATGTGTTACTTGTGCAGGTTCTAGGTAGTGCATGCATACGCGGAACTCCGGGAGGACTTCACCATTAGTCTACGAACCAGAAATCGAAAGAGTTGCAAGAAGGAACCTAGCAAGCCGGTTAGAAGCAACCCTTGTTTCTAACCAAGTCACCCAAGATTCACAATCCACACCATCCATTGAAACCGATTCAATGGCAAACCAAAACTCCAATCACCCAAACCTCAATCAAAACCAATTCCATTCTCGAGGAACCTTCCATCCCGCCCAAAATGTCTAACATATACCTCAAGATCAACCGGGTGGTGGTAACAACTCGAGACCACCCACACCACCTTTTCGAAACCAAGTTCCCAATAATAACCAAAGAATACCCCAACACCAAAACCTTCATTGACACAACTCCTTACCCACTCAACTTGATGATGGGAATGTTAATTCCGATCGTAGAGGCAACCGAGATCGTGGCAATCCCGTAAACGAAGACCCGTTTTTCAACATTGATGACTTGAGAAATGCCATCCCCGATGATGAGCCATTTAGTGTTCCCGGTTACCAATCACCGTAACACGTGAGTATTCACTCGGAATACTCGGATGATGGGGGTAATTATGATGAACGGGTAGATGATGACGGTTGGGGGTATGTGAACCAGGGTAATGCTTACAATGCAAGGGGATTTGACGATGACGAGTTTGGCTATCAAAATGCCAACTTTGTGGGGAACGACAACTATGGGTATGGGAATGTGAGAAATGATGGTTACGGAAACAACCGCCAACCACGAAACAACAATCAACAAAACTAGAATGATGGGTTCTACAACAACAACAATAATGTGAACTATAACCGGATTACTCGTTTTGTGGGAGGAGGTAATCAAGGAGGTAACCAAGGTGGGAATAGAGTAGGTAATCGCAGAGATAATCGAAGACCAAGGGAACAAGAAGTTGATGGTCCACGTCGTCATCAACAACCTCCAAGGGGCGTTAATTACCGTTTTAGGCCGGTGGTCACCGACAATGACTCACCGATTGTATGTGAACGAAGAATGTTTAATTCTAAGCCTCATTACATCAACATCCTCCCCCACTTCAATGGGAGGACTAATGATGAACCATATACTCATTTGGCGTAGTTTTCGGCCATATGTAGTACTATTGGAGGGCATGATTTCGCGTTGGAAGAGGTCAAGCTTCGATTGTTTCAGTTCTCTTTGAAGGGTAAGGCGAAGCAGTGGTTTCTCACACTTCCGGCGGGTAGTATTCGTACATGGGCCGAAATGCAACAGGTTTTTCTTGACGAGTATTATTCGATGACGAAGACCGATGATGCTAGAGATGAAATTAGGTCTTTCCGCCAACTCTCAAGTGAACCATTACATGAAGCATTCACTCGATACAAAGTACTAATCCGGAAGTGCCCACGTCATCAAATCGAAAAGTGGGAGTTGGATAAATGTTTCGTGCGAGGGTTGGATGATGAAACATGGAATCACCTTGAGTCAATGAGCAACGGAACGTTATTGAGTAACCATGAAGACGATGATTCGGAATTTCTTGAACGGATGAGCAAAAGGTCAAAGTCAAAGGAGTCGGCCGATAGAGCTAAGAAACATCCCGTTTCCCGATCACTGCCCGATCTCGCTTCTAACTCTAAGGATCAGATTACTACTCTAGAACGGGAGTTGGCACGCATGAAGAGGAAGGAGGTGAACACGGTGCAATTCGCGGTATGTGAGGATTGTGGGGAGATTGGTCATCGGACCAATGAATTTCAAACGGGACCGGGTGACTACACTGAAGAAGTAAATCAAGTGTTCGGTGATCGAAAGAATAATGACATTAATTCGAACAATTATCATCCCGGATTGAGAAATTATCTCAATTTCCGATATGGGAATGCCGCAAATCAAATGAACCTGAATTTTCAATCGGGTAATCAAAGCGGGTCATTATACCAAAATCGTCAAGGTGGTAATCAAGGAGGTTACCAACGTAATTACAACCAAGGGTACCAAGGTCAGGACAACAACTACCAAGGTGGGTACCAAAGAAATTACAACAACCAAGGCGGTAATGGAAGTGGGTCGAACAATCAAGGCGGGAATGGTAATGATTTGAATGCCAAGATGGATGCAATGCTTTCAATGATGCAAGAGTCCAAGAAGGAGAATGAAATTCGGGATAAATCGCATGAAGCATTGGCAAAGCAAGTGGGCCAACTTGCAGAGGAAGTGGCTCAAATGAGGGGAAGCATGGGGAAGCTTCCAAGTGACACCACGGTTAACCCTAAGCATCAAGGGTCGAGCTTGAAGAACACACGTGAGGTACCAATTAATAAAATAGCTTTACGTAGTGGTCGAGTCGTAGATAGTGTTGTTGAGCCACCACCACCCAAGTTTGTTGAAGGGGTGGTGGAAGATGCTAGTGATGATGAAGGTAATGATGGTCAAATGGCTCAAAATAAAAAAGATGTAAAAATTAATAAAAATACACCCGTTGTGACCGTCCCTGTCCCAAAAGCTAAGGATAAGGGTGTGGAGGTTAATACCGCCCCTTATCCCGAAGCTTTATTGGGACAATCTAAGAAAGTGGTAAATAAACGAGGCCCACAACAAGAAGAGATGTGGGAAATTTTTAAACAAGTTAAAATCAATTTACCACTCTTAGATGCGATTAAACAAGTAGCTTCATACGCTAAGTATTTGAAAGACTTATGCACCCAAAAGTGGACTCACAAGTTTTCTAAGAAACTTGATTTAACAGAAATTGTGAGTTCGATTCTTTCGGGTGCACTTCCACCAAAACTTCAAGATCCGGGGGCGCCCATAATTTCAATACAAGTTGGTGAATTTAAAATGACTCGGGCACTTTTGGATCTTGGGGCGAATACGAGTATCTTGCCGGGTAGTTTGTATGACCAATACGAATTTGGTACGCTTCAAACATCAAACACCACCATGGTGTTAGCCGATTTGACACCCAAACTACCCCGTGGGATAGTCACGGATGTAATTGTCAAAGTCGACGACTTTTACTATCCGGTGGACTTTCTCATACTCGATTATGTCTCTCTAGACCGAACCAAGCAACCAACGGTTATTCTTGGTCGACTATTTTTGGCAACATCGAATGACCAAATCAATTGCAAATCGGGCACGGTCGACATGACTTTCGGTAACCATCGGTTGCGGTTAAACGTTTTTTCGGGATTGACGAATTCTCTAGTCAACGATGAATGCTACATGGCGGACATTGTTGACGAGTGTATACCTCTATGCGACACGGGTGTCGATGAGGAAAACAAAATAGAGGAATGTTTCATGTTTGACAGGTTGCAAGCGGAGGCAAATCGAAGCATAGACGAGGAAGAAAAGGAGATGGAGGTTTTGGCAGTGAGAGAAGGAAGGCCTCCGTGGACTCATAAAGTGGAGAGTTTACCAGATAAAATAGATACCAAATTGAAGCCTTCGTTGATAGAGCCTCCAACGGTGGAGTTAAAGGTGTTGCCCAAGCATCTCAAGTATGCTTATGTGGGTGAGGGCAACACGCTCCCGGTCATTATTGCATCAAACTTGATTGAGGAGCAAGAGGAGAAGTTGATGGCGGTTTTGGTCACCAATAGGGCGGCTATTGGGTGGACCATAGCAGACTTGAAGGGAATCAGTCCCTCGGTGGTGATGCACAAGATCATCACGGATGATGCAGTAACTCCCGCACGAGACACACAAAGACGGTTAAATCCAAATATGCGGGAGGTGGTGAAGAAGGAAGTTCTAAAGTGGCTAGATGCGGGTATCATTTACCCTATCTCGGATAGCCAGTGGGTGAGCCCGACACAAACAGTTCCCAAAAAGGCGGGTATTCAAGTCGTCAAAAATGACACAGGTGAAGAGGTAGCCACTCGACCGGAAACCGGGTGGCGTATTTGTATTGATTATAGGAAGTTGAATTCTGCAACTTCCAAAGATCATTTTCCTTTACCTTTTATTGATCAAATAGTTGAGAAATTGGCCGGACAAAAGTTTTATTGTTTTCTGGATGGTTATTCCGGTTACAATCAAATTGCCATTCATCCGGAAGACCAATTAAAGACCACTTTTACGTGTCCATATGGCACATTCGCATTTAGGCGAATGCCATTTGGATTATGTAATGCTCCCGCCACCTTTCAAAGGTGTATGATGAGTATCTTTTCGGATATGGTGGGGGAGTCTTTGGAAATCTTCATGGATGATTTCTCAATCTTTGGGTGATCTTTTGATACTTGCCTTGACCAATTAGAAAAAGTTTTAAAACGTTGTGTTGAAACTAACTTGGTCTTGAGTTGGGAAAAGAGCCATTTTATGGTTCAAGAGGGGATAGTGTTGTTAGTGCATTTATGTCTATCGCCTTCGTCAATCCGAGCCGTAGCGAGAAACTGAAGATAACAAGCCTTATATTGTAATAATTAGATAGAATTAGCAAGGTGGCATTTTGGTAATTAATGAGAAGTCTCATTAATTCCAAGGCCTATATATAGGAGTGTTATGTTAGTTGTTGAAGACTTTTGGTCATTTGCACTTTGGAGAGCTCTAGTGTTAGAGAGAGAAGCTAGAGAGAGAAAGTGCTGTGTACGTAATTCAAGGTGTTGTACGCTATCAAATCTTCTATAGAATCACAGTTATATTACGTCTCGTGTGTTCGGTCACGTTCGTGTATGGATTCCGCACGTCACACATTCGGTTCGCAATCGTTTCGGAGTCAAAACCGGTCCTAACAAGTGGTATCAGAGCGGGAGCTCGATTGCACTGATCATTCACACAGATTCGCACAGGATTTCATCGATTTCAGATCCAAATTACATCAGATTTGATCTATTTCTTCATCTTCTACATTTCTTTTACGTTTTTATCTGAAAATCGTCAAATTGAAAAGGTTTTTACGGTCCAAATTAGCTGATTTTTGGATATGTTGTGCGAAATCACATGATCTATAACCCTACAAAGTTTCAAATCTTAATTCAAAGCCGTTTAGGAGAAATCTAAGATTTTTGGTCCGAAATCTTGATCAGTTCGCTTGAATTCAGGTCCATTTCGCACGAGTTGGACTTTTGGAGGTCCATTTTGCACGTATTGGTCATTTGGAAGTCCAATTCGTTTGAAAACGTGTCACTTCGCACGAAATGAACTCCAATTCGCATGAAATAGTTCCATTTCGTTTGAAGGTGCTCCATTTCGTTTGAAAGTGCTCCATTTCGTATGAAGGTGGTCCATTTTGTTTGAAACAAGGTCCAATTCGCATGAAAATATTCCAATTCGTATGAAAGTTCATCATTTTGTTTGAAGGTGGTCCATTTCGTTTGAAACAAAGTTCAATTCGTTTGAAAGGTTCCAGATCGTGTGGATTGAGTTATAAACTACCAAGTCGTTTGAAAATCAATGACCATGTGATTATCGGCCCTCGTGATCATTAAAAGGATATTATTACTTCTCTGATTGTTACAGTCCACTACAACATATTGGCCCTATTATATTACATGCAGATCAATTAATGTTGTCAGTCAATTGAATAGTCAAATTGAATTAAGAGATTGCATGTGAAATTGTGTCAGCCATTTTCAGTTGTGTTTGTGATATCATTTAGAGAGTTGTCGGCCAACTTTTAAAATCAGTATATAGTCTAGAAATTGCATGTGATAATAATTGACAACCCCCCACAATATAATGAAGGCCCAATAGGATTTAAGATGTAATTGAATTTGACGGTTCTTGACGAAAAAATTGCATGTGAAGTACTTATCAAAGATGTCGGTCATTGAAATTTGCATGTGATAATAAACAAAGATAACAACTTGCATGTGAGATCATAATTCATTGATAAAGGTTGTCGGCCATTTATTGTTTACATGTGAGAAAGTTAAAATTCTTTGATGAGGTCATCAAGTGAATATACTCCCGAGACGTAATATAATCGTGATTCTTTGATAAATATGAAAACGTACAACACCTGAATCACGTGGAGAACACTTTCTCTCTCTAGATCCTAGCTCTCCAACTCTTCAAATGAGCAAAAGTCTTGAATCCTAACCCTAAGGATTCTATTTATAGGCCAAGGGGAATTAATGAGACTTCTCATTAATTACATAAATGCCACCTTGCCTTTTGCTACATATTACAATATAAAGACTTCTCATTCTTCTGTTTCTGCTACGGATTGGATTGACGGAGGTGATAGACATAAATGCACTAACAAGTGTTGGGGCATGTAGTGTCAAGTCGTGGGATAGAGGTTGACCATGCGAAAGTGCAAGTCATCTCTACTTTACCATATCCCACAAGCGTTAAGGGCGTTAGATCATTTTTGGGTCATGCGGGATTTTATAGAAGATTTATAAAAGGATTTAGTGATATTACAAAACCCTTATGTAATCTTTTGTTAAAAGACCAAGACTTTAATTTTGACAAACAATGTGAAAATGCCTTTAATGTGTTGAAACAGAAATTGGTTGAGGCCCCAATCTTGCAATCACCAAATTGGTCATTACCATTTGAAATTATGTGTGATGCAAGCGACTATGCGGTTGGGGCCGTGTTGAGTCAACGGGTAGACAAAAAGCCGGTTGCCATTTACTACGCAAGTAGGACTCTCTCGGATGCACAACTTAACTATACAACAACCGAGAAAGAGCTATTTGCGGTGGTTTATGCATTGGATAAATTCCGGGCTTACATATGGGGTAGTAAAGTTATTATTTATTCTGACCACAGTGTGGTAAGGTACCTCATGGAGAAAAAGGATGTTAAGCCGCGGTTGATCCGATGGGTACTCTTACTACAAGAGTTCGATTTGGAGATTCGGGACAAGAAAGGAAGCGAGAATGTGGTAGCCGGCCATTTGTCCTGATTGATGGTTGAAGACGGTTCATCATCTATGGAGATTAATGAGACTTTTCCTGATGAGCAAATTTTAGCTATTTCCACTTTACCTTGGTTTGCTGACATTGTGAATTATTTGGCAACAGGTACAATGCCGGAGCATTGGTCGAGGAAGAAGAGGACTCATTTCCTCTCACATGTTAAGCATTACATTTGGGATAAACCGGACTTGTTTAAAGTGGGAGCTGATCAGATGATTCGAAGATGTGTATCGGATGAAGAAATCCGGAGTGTGTTGATGCACGTGCATTCACTTGCATGTGGAGGTCATTTTAGTGGCCAAAAGACGAGTCATAAAGTGCTTTCTAGTGGTTTATTTTGGCCTACAATATTTAAAGATGCTTTTGAATTTGCCAAAAATTGTAAAAATTGCCAACAATTAGGGAGTATTTCTAAGAGGGATGAGATGCCCATGCAACCGATTCTTGTAGTGGACATTTTTGACGTTTGAGGGATCGATTTCATGGGACCCTTCCCCAATTCATATGGCAATTTATACATTTTGGTGGCCGTAGATTATGTATCCAAATGGGTCGAAGCAATCGCCACCAAAATGAATGACCATACGGTTGTCTGTATTTTTGTTCAAACAAACATTATTTCAAGGTTTGGGGTTCCTCGAGTCATCATAAGTGATGGAGGATCTCATTTCAAAAATTTGAACTTTGGCAAATTACTCAAACGGTATGGTGTTGACCATAGAATTGCGACTCCCTATCATCCCCAAACTAGTGGGCAAGGGGAGGTTTCCAATAGGCAAATTAAAGAAATTCTGCAAAAGACCGTAAGGGCAGATCGTAAGGATTGGTCAACCAATTTGAACGATACTTTATGGGCTTACCGAACGGCTTATAAAACTCCTATTGGCACCACCACGTACCGTTTAGTTTTTGGGAAAGGATGTCATCTACCGGTTGAACTTGTTCACCGGGCGTTTTGGGCGATTAAAAATGTTAATCTTAAGTATGATGATGCAGGTAGAGAGAGGAAGCTAAAACTTTGTGAGTTGGAAGAGTTGAGGGAGGAGGCATATGAGTGTGCTTCCAAGTACAAGGAGAAAATGAAGGTGATGCATGACGCCAAGATTCGGAAGAAAGAATTCGAGGATGGACAAAAGGTATGGTTATACAATTCGAAATTAAAATTCTTTCCTGGGAAACTTAGAAGTAAGTGGATAGGCCCATACGTAATTACACGGGTTGGGAAGTTTGGTGATGTTAGTATTAAAAATCCGAAGGTTGGGACCAAGCAAACGGTGAACGGGCATAGGTTGAAACCGTTTTTTTGGAAGGGAATGAAGTTCATGAGGTGCAAAAAGAGTCGGTAAGCTTTTTTGTAAGCATTCCGATTTATGAGACCGTCTGAGGGTCGTTTTTGTATAAATTTGTGTTTAGATTTTATTTCTAGATTATTTTTTGTTTGTTTTGATTCGAACTAACCTTTGATTGTGTGTATGTAACGGAGCAACACCTCAGTCACAAGGATTCCAGGTACGTGACACGTTCGGTGTGTATTCGGGACAATACACGCTTATTAGGGGGTGGAAAGATTCGTTTAAACGGTTTTCGTTTTATAAAACCAAACTAAAAAAAATATTAGATTTATTTTTTGGTATCTTTATTAGATAATAATAATAATAACTATTATAATAATAATAAAAAAATTTGCAAGTAAAAAGAAAACAAAAAAAAAAAAGGAAAAGAAAAAAAAAGTAAAGAAGAAAAATATATGAAAAAATAATAATAATAATAATAATAATAATAATAATAATAATAATAAATAATGAAAGATACTTTTAGAAATTGTGAATGAATGGATGCACGCGATGTTGTCCCATGTGCATAGTTATTGTCCCTAATTTGTAAAGTAGCAACGTCCAGGAGAAGGGTGGACATCTCAGACGCTGGTCTTCAACTAATTGGTTAGTGCTTACTGCTCAGCAACGTCCATGGAGCAGGTTGTGCGTCCCAAACGTTGGACTTTAGCCAAGATACTTCACAACTACTGTTCACCAGCGTCTAGGGGATAGGCTCAGCGTCTTGGATGCTGACTTTGAAACCAGCCCAACCCGGTTTGTAACCCAGCCAAAACCCGACCTGCATAACCATATCCGACCCGATCTAAGTGAATTTAAACCCGATTCAGCTCTTTAATCCGACCCAAAGCCGTTTGCAACAAAATTAAAACCAAAAATTCAAATTTTCAAACAAAATCTTAGCCAAAAAGTCATTAAAACGTATTCTATTTCACCTTTCTTCTTCTTCTTCTTCTTCTTCTTCTTCTTCTTCTCTAAATCCCTCAAGAACCCTAACCCTTAAATCATTCATAACTTACTCAATTCTTCACTAAATCAAGTGATTTTTGAGTCTAACCTGACTAATTTTTCGAGGAGATCACATTCCACCAATTATTTTCTCGAAATTCAAGACGGTTTGAGAGATTATTCGACACATTTGAGTTTGTAAACCCTAACCCTTATTCTTGAGTTTGTAAATTGAAAACTTACTCAATTAGGTTTTCAATTTACAAACTCAAGAAATCATTGGTGTTCATAAAATAATCAAACCGTTCATGCTAAATAACTCTAGATACTTATTAATCTGAAACCCGGGTGTGATTCGTGTTTACGTATCTTGTTTTAAACCATCAATTACAATTCCGTGCATTTGTTTAAGTTCTTGTTAGCTAGTAATTAAAACCAAATTGTCGGTTCATTCCGACCCATTTTCTTAACAAACAAAATTCATAAAAACAATCTAGTAAGCTTCATAATTGTGACAAACCTTTAAAATCAATCAAGTCCATTCGCAAACCACAAACTCTTCGTGGTTCGACCCCTTACTACCACTAACACATTATTAAGGGTAATTCAGGTTTATAAATATTATCTTTGACCAGAGCGCGACACTCCGATCAGTGGCATGGCTGGATTTGGATCTTCATCCATATCTTCAGAAAAGTGATCTTCGTGACCCAACAGGTTATGACCTGCTGGTGAGTTAATGAAGTCGTTAGGGTCAAAGTGACCCTGAGAATGGGAGTGGTGAGATTGGTGAGAATGATGAGAATGATGAGAATGCAGCGAATGCTGCGAATGTTGTGAGTGTTGGGGCTCATGCGATTGCTGAGGCTCAAAAGAGTGGTGGTATGATGGCGAAGTGCTCAATGAGACAGATCGCCTAGCAGGTTCCAACGAATGTCTCCAATCATCATAGGGATCAGAGCTAAAGGACGCTGATGGTGTACGGCGGTGTGACGGCCCCGCCTGGCTCGATGCTCCTCCTCTCATAGGACCCTTGCCTTTTCCTCCTCTAACTCTTGGAGTCATCTTCGTTGTTTGAACCTGTCAAAAACAAGAAAACAATATATATAAGCCCAATATGATTAAGATTAATCCTAGGTCATTTGCCTAAACTCGGAAGTCTAAGGAATGTGCTACTGTGTCATTGAGATTAAACACAAATGGCTAGTATTTAATTCACTCAATGTTGGCTCTGATACCAACCTGCCACACCCCGATATTTCCACATAATCCGGTGGGCCCAGTGGGGACTATCGTGACGTAGTTGATATCATCATAGTCAATTAAACACAGTTATACAGCGGAAGGCTTGGAAGAAATTACTATTACAAACCGAATGTTCAAAGTACGAATAAATAATATACAGACGGTTATTAAAAGGATCCACAGGCGGATCTTAAATAAATGCAAAACGGAGTTCAACAGACTTTAAGGTATCTAAGGAATTGCAAAATCCTCTATTTAACGCCCAGTAGCTCCCAGCCTATTTCTTGTAGTATCTGTCACTTAGTCTGTTGAAAATACGTCAGTTTACACTGGTAAATATAATTAACGGACTCATTTGAAAATATTTATGAAAATTGGTTTAAGTGCACAAGGCACGAAAATTCTTTTATAACTTGGGATAATTACATTTAAAATCTTGTATACAAATTTACATGTTTGTCATAAATTTAGGGCCCGGTACAGAAGCCGAGACATGATTAACCGACACACCACTAATATAAACCGATAAGGAGTTATCCCCAACATTGTGGGTATATCTTTTACATACGTAACTGTCAGGTGTATGCCTACACCCCGTGCTTAAGTCGTGGCCATTTGCAATTAAATGAGCCGAGGATATCCAGGACACGATCGTATTAACCCCCAATGTTTATGTTATAAAACAAAACGGATTAAAATGGGTTATGCGGATTTATTAATCACAATTCTACCAAATGATCCCATACCCGACCAAGCGGTAATATTTTACTGTATCCCAAGCCCGTATAAGGGAAAATAAGTTAAAAGTATTTACCTGATTTTTTAATGCAAGAATTATCTACTCACCCGTATAATTACTTAGACTTTGTGAAGGTATCTTTTTCTGAGGCTTCCTAGTTTAGAATGAAGGTAATATTAACCTATTAGAATACTAACGGGCCTTATTTAAGTCGAGGACTTAGACCGGTTAGTTTAAAGAACGCTTAATGGTATGAAACGCTAGATTAAGCGATAATCGGAATGGAATGTAATTTAGACCCTACAAGTATGGAGACTTGTATAATATGGGTAAACTAAATACATTCTGGATTTTGAAGTTTAGGTGACAAGGTTAAACCCGTTTCGGTTAATTCATGCAAACTAGTTACATAAACCGAACCGAACGCGTATAAGCATAAACGGGTAACCGGATGAGTCATATACAAGTTCCATATGTTATTATGCTTAAAATATGTTGTGATATCAGTAGCATATCAACATATATGCCCATAAGGATTTTAAAACCGAATTACGCCTCATAAGGGCATTTTGGTCATTTTAGGATTTATAAAAGGAGCCTGCATGCAAACTGAAGTTTTGGTCATAAACATTCTGTGAAAATATTTAATTTATGATATTATATCAGTAGGATATCATGCATATGTGTGGTTTATGTTTTATGGCCAAACTATGCACCGTAGGGGCATTTTGATCATTTCACACATAGTTTTAAGGACTTATTTGGGATTCTGAGTTCATGATTTATAACTACTGTAAAAATATTTAAAATGGTTTATAAAATCAGTAGGTAACAAGTATTGGGTGCTAAGTATGGTTTAAAACCATACTATGCACCTAAATAGCGTAAAAGTTGGTAAATGACGAAAATTTCAAAGTTTAAGTGATTTTGAGATTATGACCAACTTTGAATGGTCTAAATATTTTATTTTTCATAACATATCAGTACCAAAAAGGCTGTGTATGTTTATTATTTTTAAAACCCATTTTATTTTCAAAAAGGGTATTATCGTCGTTTGTAAGCTTTGTACAAGAACTCAAGGTTAAGGTCAGTATATAATCTGACCTAACATCCCAATAAATCCTAAATATGATATCACAACAGTAGGTAAGGTGTTTTATGTCAAAATTATGTTAAAGACTTGATTTGCATGCAAAAGGTCATTTTAGTCTTTATAAAAGCATATTTTTCGATTAGTTACATAACTTCAGTTTATGAACAGATTGTAAACATCAAACTATGCTAAATATGTTTACTAATCAATACTTAGTTCAATTGCATATTCATTTATATTAAAAACCTTATTTTTTGACAAAAGGGCATATTAGTCAACATAAAGCATAATAACGGAAACAAGTAATTAAACTCAGATTACTATGTGACCATGTAATATAACCTCAGAGGGTTATACTACAACATAACATGGTCACAAAGGAACCTTAATGCATAAAGAAATTAAGCTAAATCGGGTCAGAACTGAAAGTCAAAGCAAAAGTCAAGTTTTGCGACTTTCCATTGCGAACCGAGCTTAAACTTAGAATTGTCGGGTTGAACATGTTTATACATGTTCTAATAATGTTTACCAAGTTATTAGAGTGATAAAATATAATTTATAACTTCTACATTATCAGATTTGAATTTATTTAAAAACTGACCCGTTTGACTTTTTATTTTAATAACTTTGACCCAACAATTAACTAAGTAAACGTGGTAATTAGGAGGTGCCCTTTTGAAGGATTAACACCTACCTAATTACCATCCCGTAGCCATATTCACTCGAACAATGGCTAGACCGTTTAGGTCTAAACCGAAGGTCAAAGCCTTTTAGCGAAACTTTGACATTTCGGCTTTAAATCGCTTATAAACTAAGAGGAGAGGCTAGGTGTAACACCTGCGTCCCTAGACTTTTAAATATTGTCAATTTTAGTCCCTGAACTATGTGGTCAGTGATACTTTTGATACTTGGTGAATCTTATGCTATATACTAGACTCTTGTGATGTTTTAATCTAGATTCTTGATACTTAATACTATGAGGCTTGACACTTAAAACTAGATACTTGATGCTTGATTCTTGACACTTGATACTTGAAGGACTAGACTCTTGACTCGTGATACTTTGGTGCTTGACTCTTGAGGCTCGTGAAACTTGAGACTTGGTTGAACGAGGGATTGGAGTCTTGTCACTGGCGGAAACTATGAAACTTGAAAACTTTTGTGTTATTGCTATAATCTAGTTATACTATTATCCAATAATACGCAACGCTTAATCTAACTCGCAAAACGAATCAAAGACGGTTAAACGGAAAAGATGGGATTGGCCGAATGGCAATCCGATCGGATAGCCATCCGATCGGATGACCAACCGATCTGATGGCCAATCGACCGAGCTGCCATCCGATCCGAGTGCACACTGCCTTAACTCTCCTTCCACACTATAAATAGGCCTGTCACATTAGTCCTTCACTGATGTGAGAGCCTTATCCGATCAGCACGCACTCCCTCCCATTTTCAAGCATTTTTCTTCGATTTCTCGGTGATTCCGGTACGTTTTATACTAGATTCTTGTACAACTTTAATCTACACATCATTCTTTACGAGATTCTCCTTTGAAATCTCACTTTTCACCGTGAAATCTCTAGGATTTGAGCTCTTGAAGGTGATGTCATCATGGCGGTTTGTACCAAACTGTTGTGTGATGTCATTCTAGTCAAGATCTTGCTCATATGTAAGGAATTTCATGCGTTTTACACTAAATCTATGCTAGATCTATACTTTTCAACTAAAACTCATGTTATCCTCATCTTTTCTTAAAAATTTCACCTAAAACGGTGAGATCTGGATCTAAACGGACTATAGACTTGATAAGTAGTCTAAGAGTTGGTTCGGAGAAGGATTGTTGCCGGAGAAGATGACCGGAGTATGAATTCTGACATAAGCACCGTCACGAACGGACGACTGAACGGACTGGGGTGATTCCCACCCGATCAGATCGGCTGTACACTGATGTGTTTACCGTTGTCTCAATACGTACCATGTTATCGTTGTTCAAACAGAAACTTAGAAACCTTACAAGTTTAGGAATGAGACAAGGGCAACCTGATCGAGTGCCAATCCGATCGGATAGCCATCCGATCGAACAACCATCCGATCAAGCGACACTTGCCACTTAACCCTAAACACTTTGAATACTTGATCGTCGAACGACAATCCGATCGGATAACCATCCGATCAAACTGCCATCCGATCAGGTGGCATGCCTCTTGAAGTCTTTCAACACTTATAAACTTTTTTAGAAACTTGAACACTTGGTATCAATTTGGAAATCATGACACTTGGATCGAACGACCATTCGATCGAATGGCCATCAGAACGGATGACCATCCGATCGGATGGCAATCCGCCTCTCACTCACAACAGTCACATCAATCGAATGGCAATCCGATCGGATAGCCATCCGATCGAACTGCCATCCGATCCAGTGACTAACTCGACACTTCGCGCAATCTCGTTATTTTGCCCGACACTTATCCGTTGTAATCTAATCAGGCTAAACCTAAAAGAGCTCCCTTTGATCCAATAATAGTTAATCTGTTAAGCAATCACTGTGAGTATACTCGATCCCTTTTGCTTTAAACTTTGGGATGCAACATGTATTCTATTAAACTATGATACTTGAGACTTTTGCAAACTAAACTCTATCCTCTATGTATGTGAAACTTGTGATTTTTGTATTCTATTTGTGCTATGTGGACGTTTAATCCAGGGTGTTTAGTTCCGCCTTAACAATAGTAGCGCTATAAAAGATGCACCTCCCCATTATTCTCGGGGGTATTTTTAGGAGGATACTAGTTTTCCTTGAGACTTGGGAAAACGCTAAAGCATCGGGAGACTTGGGCTATCACTTGTTGGACTGCGAACACTAGCATGGCTGAAACTATTTTGTTACACTTACATATGGATATGAAACTTTTAATCTATTATGCTATTATTCAAACTTGTATACTCGCCGGTACATTTTTGTACTGACCCTATTTTAATACATGTTACAGGCTGATAGGATGCTGAATCATGGAAATCAAGCTAGGACTGATGCTTAGAAACCCACCTAGTTAAATCTAGACTTTTGAACAATGATTGATGGTTGTATTTTTGAATCTTTTGTTAGTGATGCTGTTTTAAACAAATTTATGCATGAATCTTGATTAACCTATATTGAAACTTTTATTGTTATGGAATCTCATGAGCAATCTGAACGCTTAGTGCTCGCACCCTGATGTTTCCGCCATCGGTTGGGGTGTGACAGATTGGTATCAGAGCCATAACTATAGGGAATTAGGATGAGTAGGAATACTTGCCCTAGTCTATAGTTCTAGGAATCTTGATTCTTATATGTTGTTTAAGACTTATGCATTCTACCGTATCTGCTCCCTAGCAGCACATTCTCCTGCTAAGCTTACATGCCTTTCCTAAGGCTAACACAATATACAATTGATGCTATTGAAAACACTGTTAATTAGTGTTTGTATTTTGCATGAGATTTGCCATCCAGTCAGGAGTGACATCCGAACCTTGATGGAATATCTCCATATTATTCTAGTGGGACTTATCTGCGGATAAGTACCGACGCTATTAGGGTACGATGTTGTCAAGTTAGAGGTGAAACTCAGATCTTGATAACTAGTCCCACTCATTGACATTTTATGTCTCGCCAAAGCCTTAAAACTTCCATTCAATTAGGTACGTGAAATGACCAAAAGGACGAATATCGCAGGCCTAACATCGATGACGTATTTTGTCCAAGTAAGTCAAGACACATTGCCTCAATTCGAAATGGGTCTGATTCACTTTGGTTTGTCAATCGTTCCTCTACCCGGAACAATCCTATGTTTTATAAGCATGTCTTTTATGATATATCGATTTTTTTTACTTGATTCTTCGTCTATCTTGATTCTTCGTTTATTTTGAGACTTTTGGCACGAAATGCACGTATGTCCGCAATCTAAAACATTAATTCTAATCTCTCAGGATCAAACTAAATTTAAGAAGCTTATCTATGATGATAATCTATCTGGTGAATCTAGGTGCTATTGTGGTTGTAAGGCACTAGATGTAACATGGCATGGAATACGAGGGAAAAGTGACGTGTCCGAAACATGGTGGATACGCCGCTGGTTCTTCCTATATATAAGTGTTTCTGACATGTTACCAACTTTCATACCAAGTGCCATGCGAAACTTAGTGTTTTGCAGATCGGTGATGATGTTGTAAATTCTAAAACCATGGACGAACTGTTTGTGTAATCTATGTGAAACCTATGTGAAATGCTTTGTATGCTCTAGTGAAATCTATGTGTAATCTATGTATGTGTTGTTTTGAGAAACAAAATACGAAACGTAGCCTAGCACTGAAGACGAGGCGGAAGTGGCATGTTCGAAGCATGGTGGATACGCTGCTGGTACTTCCTATATATAAGTGATTCTGGCATGTTACCGAACCTTCGTACCACGCGCTAAGTGAAGTTCGTAACTTTGTAGGCTCGGGTTGAAGTTGTGAAATCTATTTGGGTTAATCTATGTTGTTGAACCTATTTGGTCAATCTATGTGGAGATCTTGTGGTGAATTCTAATGTTGTGGTTAACGAAGCATGACACCGATGACGAGACGGACGTGGCATGACTGAAGTATGGTGGATACGCCGCTGGTACTTCCTATATATAAGTACTTCCGTCATGTTGCCGAACTTTCGTAGCACGTGCCATGCGGGATTTCATTGTTTGTGGATTGTTAACACTAATCTATGTGAATCTATTGAAATCTATAGAAATCTATTGGAATCTATTGAAATCTATGGAAATCTATTGAATCTATTGGAATGTATTGAGACTATGGGAATCTATTGGATCTATTGAAATCTAGTTGGAACTACGATAATGATGGTGAGTGTGTTTTGCGACACGTAACATGACACCGAGTACGAGGCAGAAGCGATTGTGCCCGGAGCGTGGTGGATGCGCCGCTAGTACTTCCTATATATAAGCATTTCTGACATGTTGCCAAACTTCGTACAACGTGCCATGCGAAGGTCGTGGTTTACGATATCTATGTAAATCTTGTGAATCTTGAGTCTTAGTCTATCGTGTGTGAATCTATATTGTGAGGATTTGTAAATCTAGACTTATACGGTCCTTTTGTCAGATCTTTAGATGTCTTCTCGAAAGCTATCCGACACTCTCAAGAGATCCAGGGAGAAGTCTTAGAAAAAGATGATGTCCTTCATGGCCGACCAGATCGCTCGAGTTGTGCCAAAGATCGTCTCTGAGATCCAAGGGTCAAACACTCCTCCATCCTCTGTGGACTTGAAGGCAGAGAACCAAAAGCCTAATAAGTTCAGCTACAAGCATTTCATCTCTTGCAATCCTAAGCCTTTCATGGGCAGTGATGGGGTGACCGCTATGCTCGAGTGGGTTGACAGCATCGAGGTTACCTTTATTAACAGGGAGTGCCCATATCACTTTAAGACTAGGAGTGCGACTGGAATGTTTCAAGGTAGAGCATTGGAGTGGTGGTCTAATGAGAGAAACATACGTTCGAATGAAGAGGCATATGCCCTTCCATGGATCGAGGTGCGTGAACTAATGATGCTTGAGTTCTGCCCTCCCCATGAACAACTGAAGCTTGAAGAAGAGTTTTGGCACTTGAAGCAGATTGGTGATGATAATCTGGCTTATACTACCCGTTTCAAGCAGCTCAGTTTGATCGTTCCTCACTTGGTTTCTACTCCTAAGTGAATGATAACCAAGTACATCAATGGTCTACCTCCTTCTATGCGTGATTCGATTGAAGTAGCCCAACTCGACACTATTGAGGAAGTATACCGTCTTTCAGCTAGTCTCAACAACAACCATGTTCGTGGTAAGCAGTTTGCTAACCCTACTCCTTCCAAGTCTGCACATCAAGTTACCCAGCAGCCAAGTGGCAGCAAGAACAAGAGGCGAAAGTCTCAGGGTTCAGGATGCAATGCAATTGTTCCTACTGTTCAAAACCCTGTTGCTAAACCTGCTCCTGCTGCTGCTGTTTAGAACCCTGCTGTACCTGAAGTCAAGAAGCAGTACTATGGGTCTTACCCCAAGTGTACGACTTGCAGCATTCATCATCCTACTGCCTCTGCATGTCGCTTGTGCACCACTTACAATCGCTATGGTCACACGACCCCCTATTGTCGTCAAGATAACCCTGCCCAACCAGCTCAGCAAGCCCCAGCTCAGGCAGCTTTACCAGCTCTTCCAGCTCCTCAGCAGAATCCTAAGCCAGTCAACGCTATTCTTGCATGCTACAAGTGTTGAGATACTACTCATCTTCGTAACCAGTGACCTCAGCTGAACCAGGACCAGCAGCCAGCCGCTCGTGGACAAGCGTTCAACCTTAATGCTAATCAGGCTCGTAACGACAATGACGTCGTTAATGGTACGTTTCTTGTTAATAACCTCTACGCTTCGATTCTATTTGATACTGGTGCCGATAGAAGTTGGTGTCCGTGGAATTTGAATCTTTGTTAAATTGTGCACGCTCTATGTTACCTAAGTCGTTTTCGGTGGAGATTGCCGATGGGAAGTCTATTCTAGTTGATTCTATTCTCTGTGGTTGTTCCCTGACTCTTAACGACCACGTATTTACTATTGATCTAACACCCATGCAATTGGGTAGTTTTGATGTCATTATCGGTATGGATTGGTTGCATAAGAATCATGCTAAGATTGCCTTTCATGAGAAGTTTGTCCACCTACCTTTGCCGTCCGACGATATTTTGCATGTCTATGGAGACCGACCTTCGAAAGGACTGAAGTTGATGTCATGTACTCAAGCGAACAGATGCTTACGTAAACAAAACTTTTCCTTCTTGGCCCACGTGGTGGAACAAAAGGGCAAAGGGAAGAACATAAGTGACGTTCCAGTAGTGTGTGATTTCCCTGATGTCTTTCCTGAATATCTTCCCGGTCTTCCAACTCCTAGATCCATTGACTTTCGTATTGATCTCATACCTGGTGTGACTCCCATCGCCAAGTCTCCTTATCGACTTGCACCTTCCGAGATGCAAGAGTTATCCAGCCAACTACAGGACCTACTCGACAAGGGATTCATCCGTCCAAGTACCTCTTCGTGGGGTGCTCCCGTGCTATTCGTGAAGAAGAAAGATGGTTCGTTTCGTATGTGTATCGACTACCGTGAACTTAATAAGCTTACCGATAAGAATCGTTACCCTTTACCTCATATCGATGATCTATTTGACCAACTACAAGGCGCGTCCTGTTTCTCTAAAATCGATCTTCGTTCTGGTTAGCATCAGCTTCGTGTACTCGAGGATGATGTACCCAAGACCGCATTTCGTACTTGTTATGGACACTACGAGTTCATGGTCATGCCTTTTGGATTGACCAACGCACCCGCCGTGTTCATGGACCTTATGAATCGTGTGTGTAAACCCTATTTAGATCGTTTCGTGATAATCTTTATTGATGATATTCTCATTTATTCTAAGTCTAAGGCTGATCATGCTTGTCATTTACGCTTGATGCTTGAACTTCTACGTGGTGAACGCTTGTATGCTAAATTTTCTAAGTGTGAGTTTTGGATTGATGAAGTGCAATTTCTTGGTCATGTCGTGAGTAAGCAAGGTATTCATGTTGACCCGTCTAAAATCGAAGCTGTGAAGAATTGGAGTACGCCTAAATCCGCATCCGAGATTCGTTCCTTTCTAGGATTGGCTGGTTATAACCGCCGATTCATCTCAGACTTTTCTAAGATCGTTGTTCCTCTCACTTCGTTGACTCAAAAAGAGATACCTTTTGCTTGGGGTCCTGAGCAAGAGGAATCTTTTCAGACTCTTAAGACTCTTTTGTGTAACGCTCCTGTACTTACTCTCCCTGATGGAAATGACGACTTTGTGGTATATTGTGATGCCTCGAACCGTGGCTTGGGCTGTGTGCTCATGCAGCGGGACAAGGTTATTGCTTATGCCTCTCGTCAACTCAAGGTACATGAGAAAAACTACACTACTCACGATCTGGAGCTTGGTGCAGTTGTATTTACGTTAAAGATCTGGCGACACTACCTGTATGGTACAAAGTGTGTGGTTTTCACCGACCATAAGAGCCTTCAACACATCTTTGACCAAAAGGAACTGAACATGCGACAGAGACGTTGGGTGGAACTACTTAACGACTACGATTGCGAAATCTGCTAGCATCCTGGCAAGGTGAATGTAGTGGCCGACGCTCTTAGTCGTAAAAATCATTTTAAGGCTATTCGTATCTCTAGCGATTTGCTTGCTTGTATTCGTGAAGCTCAGTATTCATCAGCTAATGAAGGAAGTCTATCCCCTGAAGTTCATGGTGCTAACGTGGATCAACTCGAAACTAAATCTGATGGTCTTCAGTACTATCTCAATCGCATCTGGGTGCCAAATCGCGATAACCTTTGTGACCTCATTATGAATGAGGCTCACAAGTCTCGTTACTCGTTTCATCCTGGCGCTGATAAGATGTACCATGACCTGCGTACAACTTACTGGTGGCCTGGTATGAAGAGGGACATTTCCATATATGTTTCTAAATGCCTTACTTGCTCAAAGGTTAAGGCCGAACATCAGCGTCCTTCTGGACTCTTAGAACAACCCGAAATCCCAGTTTAGAAATGGGATAGCATTGCTATGGATTTTATTACCAAACTACCCCGTACTCCGACTGGTCACGATAGTATCTGGGTGATTGTTGATCGTTTGACCAAATCAGCCCACTTTCTTCCTATTCGTGAAGATTATAAAGTGGAGAAACTTGCTCAAATCTATACTGATGAGATTATATGTCGTCATGGCATACCTCTTGACATAATCTCAGACCGTGATGGTCGTTTTACTTCATGTCTTTGGCAAACTTTTCAATCCGCTATGGGTTCTCATTTGAATCTTAGCACGGCCTTTCATCCCCAAACGGATGGACAGACCGAGCGTACTATTCAGACCCTAGAGGATATGCTCCGTTCTTGTGTCATTAACTTTGGTGGTAACTGGAATGTACATTTACCATTGATTGAGTTCTCATACAACAACAGCTATCATTCCAGTATTCAGATGGCTCCTTTCGAGGCTTTGTATGGCCGCAAGTGCCGATCTCCTCTCAGCTGGCATGAGATTGGTGACAAGCAGTTTACTGGCCCTGAAATTATTCAAGAGACAACGGATAAGATTCTTTAGATCCGTGATAACTTGATCAAGGCCAGGGGCAGACAAAAGAGCTATGCTGATAATAGGCGTATGCCTCTGGAATTTGATGTTGGTGACCGAGTTCTTCTCAAGGTATCTCCCTGGAAGGGAGTAGTTCGTTTTGGTAAGAAGGGAAAGCTTGCTCCTCGCTACGTGGGACCTTTCAAGATACTCGAAAGGATTGGCAAGGTGGCATATAGACTCGACCTGCCACAAGAACTAAACAACGTAGATCCAGTTTTCCACGTATCTAACCTACGTAAATGCCTAGCCGATAAAGAACTACAGGTTCCCCTTGAAGACTTGCAAATAAACGAAGCTGTACAATTTATGGAGAAACCGGTCGAAATCCTGGATCAGGGTGTCAAGCGACTAAGACGCAGCAAAATTCCCATCATCAAGGTTCGTTGGGAAGGAAAGCGTGGCGCCGAATTCACTTGGGAACTGAAAAGTGA